>CAIGRB010026368.1:133661-145147 GCA_903798255.1 Fraxinus quadrangulata
TTTTCTGCGATTTCCAATAAGGCTTTTGTGCTTCTTGTTCAAGGTTAATTACTTATACGTGGGGTCATATCGAAAATGAAAACATTTATAGATGGTTTTTTGCTGTTAATTCTATTTATCATTATCTAGTTAATATTAATTAGCTTTCATTTATAAAAAAAATGATGTTGATAATTACTAATGACACTTACTAGCTAGCAATTTAAACTTCTTCTCGTTGTAATACACATATAAGTAATTAACCTTGAACAAGAAGCACAAAAGCCTTATTGGAAATCGCAGAAAACCCGTTTAAAAATGAATAATTACAATTTCAGTATTCAGATTTTTTATTTTTTTTACATGTTAAATTCAATTTTTTTTATATGTGCCACCTACAATCCAAAATCTTTAAAAAATTATTTACCACCCCACTTCCTCCTCATCTCTTCTCCAAAAATATAAAAACAAAAAAAAGGGCATGATTTCACAGTTTCGTCTGAGTCCACCATTCGGGTTACCCTTTTGAAGCTCAATGAGGATTTGGGAGAAAGTGTGATAAAAGATGTTTTGGGGGGTTTTGGAAGGAATTAGACATGAGTTTCCTTCAATTGAGCAGTTGACTATTGGGGAAAATGTCTCCCCGAGGAGGGGAAGGGGTTTTTTCAATTGATTCGCTAGCGATTTTCAAGGGAATGAGTGAATCGGAAGTAGGGCTGTCAATGGATTGGATTTTGATCCGAATCTGATCTGAATCCGATAAAATTAATGGAAGATGGATTCAAGGTCTTAATTCGATAACCCGATCAAGATCCGAATCCGATAATCCGTTAACTAAATGGATCAAATATGAATATAGGTCAATCCGATCTAATTTGTTATAAATAACTGAGTCGGTAGAATATTTTTATGATATATTATTTGTAACTAAAATAAATAAATTTAGAATAAAAAAATCACCAAATTCAAAACATAAACAAGTTGAAAATTTTTATAATTATTAAACCCGTAAGAATTGGAAAAATTGGGGAAAAAAATAAATAAATAAAAAGTTGATTCCAACATTTTTTCTTAATTTCTTTAATTTCGGATCGGATTATCGGATCGGATATTTGATCACATAACAAAACGGATATAGATTTAACAATCAAATATCTGTTGGATTATCGGATCGGATAATTTTTGGGAAAATTACATATAATCCTAGTTTTAAACTATCAAATTCAAAATTAAGATTTAATAGTTTTTTTTTTCAAAAATCAGATAATAATTTAAATTTTAAATATTAATCATATTATTAAAATAATCAAATTATTCTACATATTTACCCTACCTAATTACACTCACAATCCCTAATTATTCTCCCATTTCTTCTTTCTCTCTCTAAACTTTTATACTACCTCTTTATCACCTCTTTTCTATCCTCTATATCGAAGCCGGAGCATCTACTTGAAGCGGCGCCCCTGACAACGTCACTCTAAAGAAATAGGCGACGTGATGCCAATTCAAAGCGGCGACGAACACATAGATTGGTAGATTCGACTATGGTTGTCATTGTTCTCGCCGTGCACAACGACTTTTGGGTATTTGTTCTCGTCGTTATAGATTGGCATATTCTATGAATATTATCTTGAGGAAACAATTCTTGACCGTTTGTTGTTGAAGTAGCACGGTTTGCACTGCAATTACCAGAAGGTGGTGATCTTTGTTGGTGGTGGTGAGGTGATGGTCTTTGTGTGGTTTTTTGTTGGTGGTGGTGTCGCCGCTAAATAATGGGATCTGGGAAAATTTTGGGCACGAACTGTTGCCGGAGTTTTTTAGGTGAGTTTTGTTGTGTTTGCAGTTGGCGACGACAGTTGTGGTGGTGTTGGCTAGTGTGAGAGATGGCCTCTGTGGTGATGGTGGTGGTCGTGGCGGTAGTGCGGTGATTGGCGATTGGGTATGGTGTTGCGGTGGTTAGGTGCGGTGATGGTGTGGTGTGGTGTGGTGCCGTGTGACTGATAATTGTTGATCTGGTTGGGTGGTGGTGGTGATTGATAACGTTGGCTAGGTGCTGGTGAGTTGGTAGTGGTGGTTGAAGGTGATGGTGAGATGTTGGTGGCGATGGGTCTGTCGAGGTGGTGGTGGATCTAGCATGATGACATAATGGTGTTTTTATGCGATGTGTTGATTTGTTTGAGATGGTGTTATTGTGGAGAGGTGGTAGTAGTTTTGGCGACGGCGATAGTAGTGGTGTTGCTGGGAGGGAGTAGGGATGTGGTGGTCACAAGCGTTGGTTGTGGTTACAAATTATTTGGTTGATTGTGATCAATAAATTGGTTAATCTGTAACCAATGAAAAAGATAAATTGTGATCAAAAAATAATATGTGACCTAAAAAATTGTTAATTTGTGACCGTAATTTGATAATTTGTGTTCGATAAATAAATTGTGACTTTTAAATTTTTAATTTGTGATCGATGAACAAACTGTGATCTATAAAATTTTTGAATTGTGATCGTAAAATAATTTGTAATATATAAAAAAATCTAATTTGTGATCGAAAAATAATATGTGATTAATTAAATGATTAATTTGTGACTATTGTATATATCTATGACTTTAATATATTTAATTAATTAATTAAATCATAAATAAATTTTAATACCTGATTTTTGAAATTTAAAACTTATATTCTTAATTTTCAAATGGGTGATACTTAATTCCTTACTTATGAAATTTTTCCATAATTTTTTTTATCAGTTCGGATATAGACAGGTCAGGTCCATATTCGATCCATTTACATCCCTAATCGAAGGCCGTGAATTGGGAGTCAAAGATGGGGAAGGTGAGGGAGTTTCTCGATGACGAGATGGTTTCGAAAGTGAAGTGAAAAAATTGCTGTGTCTTTACATGGCTTTCAGGTTCATACGTTGTACATAGTATCATTACATCTATGTTCCATAGAAATTGTAATCTTGTTGCCAATCATAGAATTTTGCAGTGTATACTTTCATGGTCATGTTATGCTTCCTTGCACCAATTATTGTCGCAATTAGATGACAAAGTAGAGATTTATAGCAGTTTTCATTTTATTCTCTGATTTGAACTCTCAATCTAGCCTCAGCAAAAAAAGGCTTTTTGCCTATCAGTGCTACCATGTAAAGAAGCTTTATGTACTAGCAAATGGAGAAAAACTTCATGACCACTATTCCATGTAGTAACTTTTCTCTGCTGATCCAGAAAGACCTTTGGTCCCTAGTTGATCTATGGTTTGTTTTAGAAAGAGAGCAAGCATTATCAAAGAATTTGCAACCTTGTTAAACTGAGTAAACATAAGTTTATTTTATTTTATTTTTTATTTTTATTTTTTGGGGAAGAAGATGAAGTGGGGTGGGGTGGAAAATAAGGACGAATTCTCTTTGTTGTTTTTCAGGCCATTTTCAGTTTTCAATTTTCGAAAACACCGAAAACACATTTATTTACCTATTTTTATAAACGAATTTCCAAACACGAGTTTAAAATTTACAAAGAAAACAGAAAACGTCAAAAAAGTCGTTTTGGCTGTTTTCAATTAAAACCAAACCAAAATTTATTTTTTTATTTTTGAAAACAATTTTTCAAAATGATAAAAAGAAAGCATTTTCAACAATCTCAAAATGGATTCAAAAACTCAAAACTAAAAACTGAAACACGAAGAGAACAGCCCCTAAACTTTTAAAGATTTGAGATTGTAAGTGTCAAATATAAAAAAATTGAATTTAATATGTAAAAAAATAAAAAGTTTGGGTATTGAAATTGTAATTATTCCTTTTTATTTTAGGCACTTTTACTGTTTTTAACAACAAATTTAACTGATGTTGACGGTAGGAAGTTTTTCATATAAAAGGTTTCAAATAGGTGAATTTTCTGCGATTTCCAATAGATAGGAATATATTGCAAATTGAAACGTCTCTAGTGGGTTTCTGTTATTAATCCATGATAAATACTAGGAAAGAAATGCAGAATAGAACATATATCACATGATTATCTAATATGTAAGGATTTAGCCTATGTTTGGTAGCCATTAAGCCCTGTTTGACAAATATTTTTTCTCATTTTTTTTCTCATATTCATTTTTAACCATACATTCTCACAATAAAATATTTATTAAATAAATTCATAACTTTCTATTTTTACTTTTGAATCACACATTCTCTCAAAATTTACTATTCAAAATTCATTCNAAAAAAAAAATTTTAAAAAATTTTTAAAAATTTTTTTTTTTTTTTTTTTTTTTTGAAAAATGAGTTTTAAAATAGTGATTTTTTGGAGAATGTGTGGTTAAAAAATAGAAAAAATTTTTGAGTTTACGTGAAAAGTATTTTATTATGTAAATATATGATTGAAAATAAATTTGAAAAAAAAAATATGAGTTTGATTTTAATGGTTGACTAACCGGTGTTAAAGTTTAAACACAAGACACTTGCTTGGTGGGAATTAAAATCTAAATTTTAATGTAAATCAAAATCGACAATTAATTTATCAATATATTTTATGAAATTCAAAATTTTTCAATCACATATTATATTAATTTTTATCAAAATTTATTAAAAATATGATTTTAATACCATCAAATAAGTGTTAAATATTTATATACTTTTTAAAATGAAGAAACAAAAGAGTCCGATGATACGTCAAATAAGAAATAATTGTGTAGATATGACAGCTTACATGCAACGACTTGTAAAGATTTGACAACATACACACGTGATATGTTATAAAGTTAAGGAATATTATTTATCCCTAAAAAAGATGAAGAGATATTTGGAGAATTTTTTTCTTCTCAAAAAAAAAAAAAAAGGAAAATTAGGAAATTTTCTCTTTGCATTTCAGTTTTGTGTTTTGAGTTTTGAATTCATTTTTGGTGTTGTATTTTAAGTGTTTATTTTGAAATTGTTGAAAATGTGTTCTTTTTTACATTTTAAAAAATTATTTTGAAAACACCCAAAACATGTTTTGAAAATTGTGACTTGAGTATAACTAAAAACACACAAAACGACGTTGTTTTGAATTTTCTTTGTAAATTTTTAACTTTTTTTAAAAAACGTGCTTTCGAAAATAGGAAAGAGATTGTGTTTTCACTATTTTGGAAAATCAAAAACATAGAACGCCTTGAAAATGATAAAAAGAACGGGCCCTTAGAAATTCAGCTATTGAGAGATATAGTCATAGAGATTAAACTCTAACATCTTGTTTGATCCCCCTTTTTTCAAAAATATATATATTTTTCTTTTTTTTTCAATCACACATTTTTCAATAAAATAATATTATACACAATCCAAAAAAAATTCCTTCATTTTTATCCACACATTTTCCATCAATCTACTATTTTAAAATACATTCTATCTAAAAATGGGACTCAAACAGGCCGTAAATATGAAATTATCGAGAAGGTGTTTTTTTTAAACATATTATCAAAACAAAAAATATACGTGTACATGATAAATAACGAGAACATAAACACTTCAGAAAATTTTTAGAAGTTCTAAATACAAAGAAGTGAAAGATTGGGTAAAAAATATGTATAATAGTTTAAATTACTAGAAATCAAGAAAGAAAAAAAGGGCTAGTAATATATCTAAGTTTGATTTATTTGTATGGAGAGAATACTTGAATTTTTTATTAGTTATAGTGCTACTTGACTCTATTAAATTGATTTTTTTTTTTTAACTTTCAATATATAACTTTTTACATATATTTTAAGTTGTGCTTCTTCATAAGCAACAATGAAATATTTTCTTGGATATTAATGGAACTATAACTTCTTGAAGCATGATACAATATTCTTCTGGAACGTCAATATATAAAATCTATTCTTCTTCGGAGAAATATAATATTTTCATAAATATTTGTATGTAAAGTTATGCTCAACGTCGTTATAGCTTTCTGGTATACCGTATATTGATTTGTAACAATAATAAAGTATTCTCTAGAATACTAATTATAAATTGATACTTCTTTAAGAGTAATACAACATTCTTCTTGAATATCGTACGAAGTATATTGATTTGAACATTCTTCTTATTTTTGCCTATCATTAATCGGTATAAACAAATTGGGTGCAATTGAGCTATATTATGTGTGACACTTCTAACTACTAACTATTGTACAAAAATTACAAAAAATAATGATATTTGTTTAGGTTTCCATTGTGAATGGATAAAATCTTTCGTAGAATATATTTGATGCACCTAGCATTATGTATTTTACAGGCTTTTACCATTTAATCATTTACCCTCCAAAGTGCTATCATATGATGTTTATAAAATAGGGTATATCCATCATATATAGCATTGTGGAAAGTCTTGTTTATATTGTAAGTACATACAATTTTGGGATTCTTTTATGTTTCATAATTAGTGCATTTTTATGTTCCATAGATAGAAAATAACCAAACTTCTGCACTTTAGGTATTTTGTCCAAATTTAATTTCATTGTAAGTGAAGAAACGGAGAAATACGTAAATGATCTAGCTCAAATGATAAGTAGTGAAACCTTTTAAGTGAATGAAACCGAGTTCAAACCTCTTAAGGAGGCAGACCTTCGATATCCCTAAAAAAAAACAAAAAAAAACATATGATAGTGAAGTTTTCATTTAAGGAAGAAAGATAGTAAGAGTACCATCTAAATAATATTTATATGGATCCGACCCCATAAAAAATAAGGGCGAAAAAACTGCTGATCAATTGACTTTATCGAGATATATTTTAATATGTTAAAATCGCATCTATGTTGAAAAAATATCATTAAATATTGTATAGATTATTGTTATTTTTATTATTATTATTATTGTGAGATCACACCTCCATTTAATTTCTTTCATAGAAAAAAATAACTCTACCGTCCTAAATAATTTTGGTCTTGTGGATCCACAAAAATTTAAGGAGAAAGGGTGTCAGAATCTACAAATTTATAAAAACAACTCACAAATTTTGTAAATGAAACTCTGCGCGACACGTGTCCAGGTCAATTCTCATAATTCTAATTGGAAGTGTTGGAGGGGCACTGTTTATGGTCCAAGAAACCAGTCCTCCAATTAATCCATCAATCATTTCTCAGTCATTTATGATAAATTCATCGTGGAATTAGAAATTTTTAATAGAAAATTCTTGCTCAAGTGTCGGGTTCGATTATGACATGTTTAGTACGTTAAAAAAAAAGTGTGAATGGTTAAGTTTTATTGAAATTAGAGGTATTCTGTTTAAGTGTATGCTTAATTGACACAAAGTTAACTAGCGACAAAGAGATAAGATTTCTTGTATAATCATTTCTCGTTCATTTGTAGTGCTTAGCATTAGACCAGAGTCAACGTTATCTTCTTGCCTCAAACTACAACTCTAAATGTTATGAAAGATAGAGAGTGATCATTTGAGAAAGACTAATTCATTTGTACTCAATGATAGTAATTTAGCCCTTGTTTGGTACTAATTAAAATCTAAATTTTTAATTAAGTAAAAGTCAATAATGTATTTCAACCACATATGTTATAGATTCCACAACTTCTCAACCACACATTTCATCAACTTATATCAAAATTTACTAAAAAAATGAATTTTTTTTTTTTTTTTATACCCAGGTATCCCAGCTTACGCCGAACTATGTGCTGGACCCCCCATCACCGGCCCCGCAGTAATGGGCGGAGGTAAACCGCGGTATATGCCCAAGTTGACCAGGGACCATCACTGGCCCCTCAACAATGGACGGAGGTAAGTTAGTAGATAAATATATCACATTATACATATAATTTAAGAAAAATGATCTATTAAACACCGGAACATGGCACATGGACCCATTGGTGGATGGCAAAATTAATTTAAATCTCGAAATGTCATGTAACTGGTGTTGAGGATTCTTACAATAACTTCTTTTATAATCTTAACTTTCCTTGATTTTGAGTAAAAATGGCTATTTTTTTCTGAAGCAATTCTCACGTAATTGTCAAAATAAGTAACTTATTTCGATCTTTTACTAATAAAAATATTATTTATTTATAAACATATAAAATTTATTTATAAACAACTTTATCCTTTAATTAAGTCAAATTGTAACCGAAATCAAACTCTGCCGGAAACAGGTGCATCCTTTCCTCTGGGCCTGGCTTGAGAGCAGAGAGGAACAGCTACTCGGTCCGACCCATTTCATAATTTGGGCCCATTGGACAACAACCCGTTACTATGGTCTCAACCAATCTAAACTAAAAAATTCCAATTCCCACTTTCGGATTCTTAGGTATATACCCAACATCTTTTTTACATTTTTACTTGTTTTGAAATAGAGATTCAATAGTACCAAATTTGGATTTGAATAAGAAAATAAGCTACTGAAAAGATAAATCATCCAAAAAATCTTCTGTTACCAAAATTCTCCACACTCCCGTAATTTTCTCACACTTCAAATTCAAAAAATAACTGCAGATTATCATCTATATTTCGAGGATTTCATATGGTTTCATCGAATTAGCAATTCTAAGTTTCATTCAACTTCATCGAAATTGCAATTCAAGTTTCATTGAAGCTGCAGATTATCATCTACGACTAGAAGTTACAATTCGAAGTTTCATTCTAACGATAGTCGATGGTGACGTTTAAATGTTCATTGGTCATGAGGATGCCCGGACAAATAAGTCTAGACAGTAACAAATGAGAATTCTAACTTAGTGATTAATAAATAACCTAAATATTATTATAATAAATGTTTACAATAATTGTATATGATCGCAACATTAAATTACTTTTATTATCAAAAACTCAAACGCTTTGAAACAATGGACTTATTTATCAAAGCATTATTAGCGATTATTTGACAAAGTTTTTTTTATAAAAATTTGATTAATGTTGTGATAAAAAGTTGATAAAAGTAGCAGATTTCATGAAATAAAATGCTTTAATAAAATTAATTATAGGTTTTAACAACCTTTAAACTTTCCTAAACGAACACGATCTTATTTATGATAGAGCGCATTTTATTCAGATTTTAACTCTCAAAGCCTATGTTATAATGAAGTCCATTAAGAAAGTGAAATTTTATCCTCGAGTAGGTAGCAAAAGTTGTACAAATCCCTTCACAAGTCAGGCGCATCCAAAATTAAATTCATGAGGCGACTGAGATTGCGAAGACAAAGCAACACGCTCTACAACAACACAACTATTCGACAGGAAAACACTCGACAACCTTAACTACATCCCGACAATGACGCCTGTCGGAATATTTGCCGGAATAAGCCTTCTGTTGGCCATATATTGTGCTGTGGACCCATTCAAGCACAGTCCAATTTCTGGATTCCCGAACTTTGAAGCTTTTAAGGTGGAAATAACACCATGGTCTGAAATACCTGTTGAAAAAGACACAGAAAATTTGCTCCAGAAATCGGAAATCAAGTTCTTGAATGAAGTGCAAGGACCGGAGAGCATGGCATTCGATCTAATGGGTCGTGGCCCGTACACTGGTGTGGCTGATGGGAGAGTTATCTTTTGGGATGGCCATAAATGGACTGATTTTGCTTATACTTCGGCTAATCGGTGAGTTCTGGATAATGGGTTTTTTATAACTTTCGTTTTAAAATTTTTGGCCTAATGATTGTTAGATTATGGATTTTAGTTTAGAAGAGTTTTAGGAAATGTTTATTAATGATTTCTTTAATGTTCCTATTTTTGTTTTTCCATCGTGCTGTTAATGAAGAGGAATTCCGTATTTGTTTTGGGGGTTTCAAGTGCCTTGGACTGTTTCATACTTTCATAAGGAATTTAATTCTATTTATAGAACAAATTCTGTTTGTTGATTCCACATCTTGTCAACAAGGGGAATAGAACCTCTTTCCACCATAATTTCTGGAAATAGACAAGTGTCAGACTACTTAGCCATTGGAGCTGAGGCTTGTGGCCTATTGCACTCTTAGGCATATATCGGTTAAGGGCATTTTTTCCGCAAAATGGCATAGTTTCAATAGGCTTAAAGTGTTTGTAGTTTACTCGGCTCACAATTTATTTATAATTGTGGACCTACATCAGAGTACGGTTCCTGCATTAAGAATTCATAAGGATCTATGTCGGATGATCCCTTATAAAAAACCTACCTTCTGGTTGTGCATCGGACAAAACTTTTTCAATGAGGTGGTCAATTTTTGGTTTTAATTTAAGTTGTCCTTACTGTGCGTAACTACTAAGTTGATTGCTTGTATGATAGGTTGGGCTTGTGTCCTCTGCTTTGTATGAGCTCAAAGGTTTGACCTCAGGTGCTTCACCCCACTACTGACTCCAAGCTCCGATCTCTTGGTCATAACCTGTCTTTAGTATGGGCGTCTTATAGAATGAGTTTGGTACTGTAGAGGTGATAGTGTCTTGCCGGCATGAGCTGGTTCAAGCTAGTGGAATTAAGCTGGTGCTCCTTGTTTAGGACTCAAACGTTATGGATTTTCCATGTCAGTTCGTTATGCTAGACTTTAGCCCTAGTCAAATATGGGGTAACATCATATCCCCGCGACTTGGCCATGTCAGATCTTTCTCAAGTCTCGAGTGTCGCATTGCGCCTTGTCATGCCAAGCGCACCAAAATTCACCTCACTTTGAGTAATGAAGGGTTAGGTTCATTGAATTAAGGACAAGTATCCTATCTATCCAAATTTTAGCATCAATTTTCTACATTTATGAGATAAATCATGTAGATATAATGTGAACTTTCTTATCAGGAGAATTAAATTGTGCATTCCTCGCATTTCACTTGAAAAGTTTTTAGTGTAGTGATAAGACTAAATTTCTAATGAAAAATAGGTTTTATTGACTTGCATTGAAAAAGAATGTTGATCTTATTGCATCTCAGCAGCGTACTTGATAAATTCTGGTTTATAAACCCTTTTTCCTGTCCCACAAACCTCTTGGGCATGATTTTAAAATGGGCTTTGTCCTAGGATTGCACAAAACTACTAGGAGTTATGATTGATGATTTTATTTTCGTAGTCATGGACGAGTTCTCTAAAATGGCCTATTCATTCCATGTTTCTATACTATTGATGCTTCTAATGTTATTAATTTTTTTCCAAGTAAGCCTCCGTTTGGGAAGAATTTATGAACACTTCAATTATAAATAGATTGAAATGGATAGTGGATAAGTGAATAATATTTGTTAGTCCGTTGGAGTGCATTGTTGTAAATGAAGTTTGACCAATAATAAATGATTATAAATTTTGTAAACGGAGGCTAAATTGACTGCTTGCATGGTTTACATTCTACCATTTTATGTGTCTTGGACATTAAGTTTCTTCATTACTTCAGGAAAACACTTTGACAATTGTTCCCACCACTATAAATATTTGTCTACTTCTCAAATAGAGGTTGTTAAGAGGTAATCTTGGAGACTATAACTGAGCTTGCTTACAACAATTTGGTAAATTGGTTCATAGGTAATAGTTCTCTTGAAATTGTTCATAACTTCTCCTCACCGCCTTATTGACCTTGTACCCAGGGGCGGAGATAGGGGTGGGCTGGGGTGGGCT
>CAIGRB010026368.1:145615-157891 GCA_903798255.1 Fraxinus quadrangulata
GTGCTCCTTGTTTAGGACTCAAACGTTATGGATTTTCCATGTCAGTTCGTTATGCTAGACTTTAGCCCTAGTCAAATATGGGGTAACATCATATCCCCGCGACTTGGCCATGTCAGATCTTTCTCAAGTCTCGAGTGTCGCATTGCGCCTTGTCATGCCAAGCGCACCAAAATTCACCTCACTTTGAGTAATGAAGGGTTAGGTTCATTGAATTAAGGACAAGTATCCTATCTATCCAAATTTTAGCATCAATTTTCTACATTTATGAGATAAATCATGTAGATATAATGTGAACTTTCTTATCAGGAGAATTAAATTGTGCATTCCTCGCATTTCACTTGAAAAGTTTTTAGTGTAGTGATAAGACTAAATTTCTAATGAAAAATAGGTTTTATTGACTTGCATTGAAAAAGAATGTTGATCTTATTGCATCTCAGCAGCGTACTTGATAAATTCTGGTTTATAAACCCTTTTTCCTGTCCCACAAACCTCTTGGGCATGATTTTAAAATGGGCTTTGTCCTAGGATTGCACAAAACTACTAGGAGTTATGATTGATGATTTTATTTTCGTAGTCATGGACGAGTTCTCTAAAATGGCCTATTCATTCCATGTTTCTATACTATTGATGCTTCTAATGTTATTAATTTTTTTCCAAGTAAGCCTCCGTTTGGGAAGAATTTATGAACACTTCAATTATAAATAGATTGAAATGGATAGTGGATAAGTGAATAATATTTGTTAGTCCGTTGGAGTGCATTGTTGTAAATGAAGTTTGACCAATAATAAATGATTATAAATTTTGTAAACGGAGGCTAAATTGACTGCTTGCATGGTTTACATTCTACCATTTTATGTGTCTTGGACATTAAGTTTCTTCATTACTTCAGGAAAACACTTTGACAATTGTTCCCACCACTATAAATATTTGTCTACTTCTCAAATAGAGGTTGTTAAGAGGTAATCTTGGAGACTATAACTGAGCTTGCTTACAACAATTTGGTAAATTGGTTCATAGGTAATAGTTCTCTTGAAATTGTTCATAACTTCTCCTCACCGCCTTATTGACCTTGTACCCAGGGGCGGAGATAGGGGTGGGCTGGGGTGGGCTCACCCCAGCCCAAGCCAAATTTTTTTTTTAAAAAAAATAAAATAAAATTGGTTATAGCCTATTTTTTTCTACTATCCAACCCAGTACCCGCTGTCCAACCCGGTAGCCCCCCGTACCACTTAATCCTGGCTCCACCATTGCTTGTACCATTGGCCACTGCTTACTAATTACTTCTCCAATGCATACTCTTGCCAACAAGATTTGTTATTTACATGTTGGAATAGAAAAAACACCATTATAAGTAATGAGAAGTATTAATGTGTTGTTGATGGACATATCAGTCTTTGAGAATTTATAGAGAATGATTATGTTATGGTTTGTTTTATTCATAAAATGGAGAAAAATACATTGTAATATATTGAAATTTTCTAAGAAAACTACTAGATTTTAGTAACTTTATATAGTTATATTTGTGACAAAATCATAAAATATGACAAGGCTTTATAAAATCTAATACTTTATATTAAACTTTGGATTAATTATACTTCAGAATATAATATTCATAATTCACGTCTTGCAGTAAGCTCTGAATGGAAACCAACTACAATGGTTTAATTACAAGCTCATAAAGTTAAGTTCATTTGAAGCTCATAAAGTTAAGTTCATTTGACAAGAAAAATAAAAAAAGACTTAATTTTCACACTTTCATGATTAGTCCCTTCGCATATCGCTTCACTATTTCGCCACACCTACGAACTAACCTGAAATATGTAATAAAATAGAGATGAGTATTAAAATACCAAGCAGAACACGTCCCCAAATACGACATTAAGTTATCAATGTTTTAACTCAAAAAATTCATACCATCATTTCATCAAGAGCAGTCAGTGATCAAGTGATTGCTCTAGAAGACATAATTCTGTGTAATTCTAGGGAAAAAATCTCGAAGAAATCTTACATTTCATTTCATAGGGGACCTGAAGGTCAATTAGTATTTCATGTAGAGATGTACATAAATAAGACAATGGAGTAAAGGGGCAACCAACTTGCGTATATAATATGTCCTACCTCGAAAAATGCAAAAGTTGAACTGAAGTTATTGAAATTCCATTTGCTTCCTTCTATAATTTAATTTGTTATATGTGAATATTACAAGACTCGAGAGAGAGTTTGAGTGGAAGAGAGAGTGAGAGTGAGGGAGAATATATAAGAGAGAATAAAACAATAAATGGAAGAGGTAGTGGAAAAAGACGTGTTAGAGTGTGTGAGTGACGGAGAGAGGGGGGTAGAGAAATGTGTGAGAATGTGTGGGTGAGTGAGAGGGAGGGAGGGGTGAGAGAAAAAAAGGATAGAGAGAGAAAAAGAGGGAATACAGAGTGATGTTGACGTGGGGAAGTCTTGGGAAGTAGGAAAATCAGGGTGTTACAATTGTGCAAGGCAAAAATCATTTGTTTGCCAACAAACTCTCTCAGGTATATAACTACTAAAAATGATTTATTTCTGATTACAGTCTTTTGAATCTATTGTTAATATTCCTTTTAAATCATGGTCAAGGATTTCATATTTGTCAAATATTTGAAGCACTTTGGTTATTAAATTGAAACAAAATATTTTAATGGAAATTACATGGTCAATGAACTTGGACATATAGGTGGGGTTCAGGTTATGAATTCTTATGGTGCACCCATCCTTAGGTTTTAAATTGTATAGCTTCCATTGCGTGGCATGATTTGTGCTTAGTTGCGAATCGTGACAGGTGCTTTCTTTCCTTTTTTTGGTTAGTGTTCTGACAAGCCAGTTTCTTGTATACATACATTCATAATTTGCTTGTCACATATTTTTTCTGTTAAAAATCCCATGACATATTTACGATAGGTTCTTATAACACCATGGCGACTAATTAACTGAAAGAGAGATGTTTCCATGGTTATATTGCACGAATAAGGTATCTATTTGTAAGGGATTTAGCTGGCCAGTAATTTCTGTACATATCCACTACTAATTCTTCATCTCCTATCCTTTTCTGGCAAGTTTTGTCTGTGGGTTGTCATTTTCTGCTTTATTTTTTAAATCACTGTGGTCTGAATTTCAGGTCTGGCCTATGCGATCCAAAACCGTCGATTATGAGCTATTTGAAGAATGAGCACATCTGTGGCAGGCCTTTGGGGCTAAGATTTGACAAAAGAACAGGTGATCTGTACATTGCGGATGCATATTTTGGGTTAATGAAAGTCGGGCCTGAAGGTGGCTTAGCAACATCGCTGGCAACTGAAGCCGAAGGAGTTCGACTGGGATTTACAAATGACTTGGACATTGATGACGAAGGGAACATTTATTTCTCAGATAGCAGCACTAAATACCAAAGAAGGTAGGTCAAGTATATTTACCATGTTCAATACTCAAAAATAGATGTTGACCTTCAACTCTGTGCATCTGAATCTGACGAATCAGTTACGAGATAAGAGGATT
The DNA here is from genome assembly GCA_903798255.1 of Fraxinus quadrangulata. Classification (NCBI taxonomy): domain Eukaryota; kingdom Viridiplantae; phylum Streptophyta; class Magnoliopsida; order Lamiales; family Oleaceae; genus Fraxinus; species Fraxinus quadrangulata. Next base: position 149,135 of record CAIGRB010026368.1, read on the forward strand.
GGAATTTTGTAGCCTTAATTACTTTCTCGGTTGGAAGCTTAATGAGACGGAAGAAACATGTAATATCTTATTCTAGTTTAATATCTATGATCAAAAACCAATTAATCGCACCATATGGTGTCTTTTCTATTATATTCCCTTGTGGATGAGTTTCTGTAGTTCTCATGTGGTACTTGTTTCAGGAACTTTCTGCAGTTAGTTTTTTCTGGAGAAAATAGTGGGAGGGTGCTTAAATACAATCCACATACAAAAGAAACCACCGTTCTTTTTCGGAATCTCCAATTTCCAAATGGACTGTCCCTAAGTAAGGACGGTTCATTCTTCGTTTTCTGTGAGGGTTCGGTTGGAAGGTATGTCCATTTGTTCGTTTTAAATGTGAATGATATTACACATGCCATACAGGAATCCCATATATGTTGAACTTTTTGCTCTAATTATATAGGTTGCGCAAGTACTGGTTGAAAGGTGAAAAAGCAGGGACCTCCGAGGTAATGGCTGTGCTGCCTGGCTTTCCTGATAATGTCCGAACAAATGAAGATGGTGACTTTTGGGTAGCAGTTCACTGTCGAAGAACCATATATGCTCACTTATCGGCTCTATACCCAAAACTCAGATTGTTCGTGCTGAAGCTTCCAATTCCTGCAATGCTCCATTATCTGATGCAACTTGGAGGTTCTCCTCATGCAGTGATCGTGAAGTACAGCCCGGAAGGTAAACTTTTAAAGATTTTGGAGGACAGGCCAGGAAAAGTAGTTAAAGTTGTGAGCGAAGTCGAGGAGAAGGATGGAAAGCTTTGGATTGGAAGTGTCTTGATGCCATTTGTTGCAGTTTACAAATTAGACAAAGAATTGGTGTAGCCTCCTCATTTTTAATACGAAAAGTTGTAATTATAAAGTGCCTCATCTTGCTAGTCATTTACTTGGTTAAAGCTGTGGTTTCAACACTTTATTTATAAATGTTGCAGTATGTCTTGGATATATATCTAGAAATCATATGGCTTCTGTGTAGTTCATTGTTCTAATGGCAACCATGCATTTCATATTTTATATGAAAATGTTAGAACTATTTGTTTGGCAATAAAACAAATTGCTCTTGTACCATCAATGACGAGTAATGGAAAGATGCTTTTTCATCTGTTCGTAAAACCTACGGTTTTCTTCTTATAGTAATTGTGGCATTTCTTCTTATGGTAACCCTACTCTTTGACTTCAATGATGGGAACAATCTTCGAAATTCTGGGTCCACTTCAATGAAGAGGAAATGAAAATCTCACGAACTCTTTGAAATAATCTTACGTAATCCATAATTAAAGTTTATTAGATGCCTGATCTAAAATTCGTGAAAAAAATAATTTTTTTATGATTATATCAACAACAATCTAACAAAAAAAAGATTGTCTAGGCAGGCACAATTGATAATAAAAATGGAGTAGCAATTGGATGGTTAGGAAACCATCGCATACTACCTTTTTTGAAACATTTCAAATCGTGTTGGTAGACGACAACAAAATTGTTAGAACTGATGTTCCTTTCAGAAGTAACCTCACCTTCTCCTTTTGGATTGTTTTGGTTATAGTGGTGGACGTTGCTTCGGCATCTATAGGGAGGATATATTTGGTGTTTACCTTCGATTGTGATACTTATTTGAATGACCGAGCTAGGATGCATTATGACAGGGATGTGGTTAAAGCTTGTTGCATTTCTTTTACCTTTTTGCATCTCAAGCTTTACCAGTTTGCCGTGATAGTGATTGCAAGTTTATCTAAATTGGCTCGACAAAGTTGAAGAATAGAAAGCACCATTCAGTCCTAACAGCCAAAAATATGTCCGTCCTTGAGAAAGAAGTATAAAGCAAGTTAAGCTAACTTCTCTAAAAAAGTAAGAGGCTCGGCATATCAGGCCAAACAGCAGGCCTAATTTCCTTACAATCTCAACACTTTTAATAATGTGTGTAATTGTGTAGGAGACTCTCCTAACAAATTATTTGGACAAGATTTGCAAATTATGTTCCACTGATGATGCACTAACAGACGACAACTTAGCGTCCAGGTATTCGACCAGGAATCAATGCACGGGAAAAAGAACACCAGATCACAAGAGGAAAAGGTGGCAAGAATTTCAAATATCAGGCAACATTAAATAAATCTCGACAGATTAATCCAAATTGATTAATGAATACATGTCAGCACAAGAAGCATCGTTCCCCCAGTTCAACTACAATAACGTGCTCATTGACCAAAAACATGAGAAATAATTTTGAGATTGAAAACCAATGTACGACTACAGCATCCGATCCATATTCGTTCCAAATGAAGAGCATTGTTCCCTAGTTGCATCAGACTTTTTGAATGCTCTTACCCATGTTTTTGAGTTACCTGTTACCATAACTTAAAGACTGATTACGAACATCATCATCACAGAAGTACCGGTACCTGATAAGAGAGACAATCAGATAAAAATGTCATTACACTAGAATCGCATGACATTACTGAACATTATATAAGTGATTCAAACAAAAACACCAAAAACTTCTGTAAGTAGTTTCAGAAATAAAAAAACTTGTACGACGACCCCATGAATGAATCGACTCCAGTCGCACAGTTCCATGTTCACGCCACATGTTCAGCATCAGAAACCAGTGATTTTAACAGAAGTTCATGCACAATATAACCTTTGAAATCCTAGTCAGCATTTTCAAAATCTAGGAGATTCGGTCGCGGATAATTCTATAATGCCAACGGAAGCTAGCTTATCAGATTGCTAGTGCAATCATATACAAGAAACTCAATTTAGTGGCAAAGAAGGAAGCTTCCTATCTTATAAACTAACCACCAATCCTGAGTTCATTTGCATATTTCAAATTAATAATGCTATTTATCATCATTGATGAATATCATCACCCTAGCAGCAGCACATTGACATTAAATGATAGATTCAGTCAAATGCAAGGACATGTGACCCTAGTTATTGGACCTATCATTCAATTCCTACTAAACATGATGATGGCCATTAGTGATGACAGATAGCATTACTCATTCCAAATGCCATGGTAACAATAAGTACATATTAACATATCAAAGCCTGTCATGACACTACCCAGAATAGAACTTACCATCAAAAGGAAACAATACGAGTTTGATACAATTCCTGAATCAACACTTAGTTTGATGCTGAACTAGCAGCACAAGGAGGCGGTGTTTCGACCTCGGTCAAATGAGAGTTTCCACCCATCTCTACAGTCTCGAGTTCCACTGTATCTGGAGTCAAGTTATCATCTAAGTTATTTGATACTGGAGCCACGTCGGTTCTATCATCTGCAATCTCAAGATAATCCATCATGCGTGTTACAGTTGCAGTACTTGGGTCAACCTCTCTACGAACTTCAGTGCCTGGGTCAGGCATTGAACTGTTGCGAGCAAACAATCTCTCCTTCCAGCCTCTTGTGCTCTTTGTTATGGACTCTTTGTATCTGGGGGGAAAAAGGCACATAGCACATAGATTCGTCAAGAAAAATTTACTCACCTGCTTTCAGCCAAAAATATTTTCGGCAGTCGAAGTATTTATATGTGTTTTGGTTGAGTATAAAGATCTAATATCTGCATTGTCCCTCCACCAACTTTTTATTCCTTCTGTTATTCTTTAGCGATTCAAGTCAAGTTGACGGGCAATGAATGGCACACATCAAATCTCAAAAATGTGCTAAATTTGGCAAATCAAGAAAACTTAACATGACATTAACAATAGGACTAGGGGAGTAAATAACATGCAACCGGTTTTATGCACCTCACAGATAATGCATTCAGTCGAGATTTCAGAGACTCCGAGAATGACTGTAAATCTGATGGTCCAGCTCTATCTTGACTATTGGGGGAAGTCTGAGCAGGCGACCTCCTAAAAGATAACATAACAAATAAGCAGCAATGACCAGCAAAGTGAACTCATACTAACTCCTTGAGGGAGTTGAATAACTTGAAACTAAGATCAGGAGATATAGGTACCTATTGCTCGAGGAAGTTCCAAGTTGATTAGCAACAGCACCAGATCCCGATGCTGTGGTGGTGATGTTGTCAGCTTGGGAGGAAGATTGTGGGGTAATAATCTGTGCAGAATCTTCTCCAAGGGTAGTAAATGGTGAATTCGAGCTAGCTATCATGGCTGCAGGAATTGGTCCAGGACCACCTCTTTGAGCAGGAGATAAAGCAGGCGAAGTAGCAGAATTTGGATTCGGATTACTTGAGAACACCAAAAATCGGGGATGGGTTCGAGTAGAAGACCTACTCCTCTCACCTTCCCTCCTGGCAAGCTGACGAGCCCTTCCCATCGCAGCAGCAGCAGCTAAGTGCTGAATGATGCGCTCTTCAAGTTCAGAGTCACTTGCACCAACTGGTAACTGTAACAAAAGTTCAAAAAAAAAAAAAAAAAAAATTATATTGCCTGATCTAGCCATCATAAATTCAACATAAGGTCGCTAAATTGAAAATGAAGTTGAGAGAATGTTAATAAACATTAGGAAGGGATCACAAACATGCTGCAATTCGAAGTTTCCCAGGGCTGGATGATGAAATATAGCTGTGTTTCTAGGTGGATTCATCCGCATATTTCTCTCCTGCTCCACGGCATCGAGCAATTCCTGGCTGCCGAATAAACACATAATGAGGCTCCTCTTCAAATAAGAACACCGAGAAGTAACAGTTTAGAAACTTGACAAGCAGGGAAAGGTCAACTTAGTTTACCTGCTGGGATCCTTCAGGCTGATAGACTGCCAACACATTGGGCACTGGGAGCTTCTCTGGCACCTATAGATTTATTGTAAAATAATAAAAACATTTGTCCACCAACACCATCTTACAGTAATGTGCTACAATGGATAGAACAAATATAGATTTTAAACATTAAAATAAAATGCAGAAATAGGTACTATCAAATGATGGCTTCTCTTGTTCATGTGATCTGAGGACTAATGATGACTGTAAATTAAAAGGTCACAAAGTCCAAAGTAACATTTAAATGGCCTCGCTGCTCAAATCTCCCTCTCTGCACCCTAGGATGATTCAGAGTCTCAAAAGAAAAATGTAAAAGAATGACTCAAAACTTGGAGCAAGAAAATTAGCTAGCCTAAGGTGCCCCGCCTTTAAATTGAAGAAATCACCAGCTTTGTCCTCTTCCTTTCTAATGTTTTCAATTGACCGAGAAGAAAGCCATAAAGGTTCAATGGTCCTGGCCTCTACAGAAACAGATATCCCTTTCTGCAGAACTCTCAACTCACCTAAATTTTTTAACCTTCTAAGAAACTGAGAAGAAAGATCAAGAGGCTTGAAGGTTCAAATCTCTAAAAAAGCCAAATTTGACAGAAAATCAGCCGAAAACTCTCTCCAGGAGAGACTTGTGCAAGTCTCTCCCTCCCTTGCATAGCTAGAGTAGAGCAAAGGTCATTTCTTCAGTAAATTCAGAACTGTGTTTCTTGGTATACCTTTTCTCTATTATAACATAGTACTGGCCACGTTGTAACATTTATATAAAGAGAGGATACATTTTCCAATTTTTATGTTCAAACATACACGGTAGCAGCAGGAAAAGCTTTTCCAATGATTTAATGCGGTGGGTCTAGACTCTAAAGTTAGAGACCAGCACGCCCAATATCATACTATTCCAAAGCCAAACTCATGGCTAACTCGACCATAAGGCATACATATTTCTAACTAGTTTTAACCTTAAACCCTTTGCATCTTACACACCCATACATTTCTCGCAGTCCTAGGACATTCTTGAGTGCAAACATTAGCTGTATTTACGGCCTTCAGTTATGTCATAACCGTTTTGTAACATATCGCTACTAATAAATCAACATTATCAAGCATATTTATGCTAGAGTAGTCATGAGCTTCGGGGGTAGTGGCGATACTCGTAGAGAATTTCTCATCACTGAATGCTTTCATCAAGGTCCCCTCATCTTTTTGCTTTAGAAATCTATGTGCACTCCAAGATGAGGTTTCTAGGTAGATCTTTCGTTGATGACATGATTTTAATACATGTGAATTGGGAGTTGGATAAATCATAAGTTAGAACTTCATAATACATCGAAATCTAAAGGTCTTAGTTTAAGTAGTCCTAAGATGGTGTACATGGAACATCCATTTAGTGAAAGTAGGATTATGGATAAAAGTAAAGTTACTATATGAGATTCCAAAAATGGTAGTGGTTCCTTATAGAGTGATGAACTCTCCTCTATTATTTTCATAATACTGCACAATAGTATCCTTAGTCTCATATCTAAGCCTGGAAAAATGACACGTTTTTATCAATATGCTAGTGAAGTCCTTTAGCCCAATGGACTGACCAAACATCATGGCCTCATGCAAGTTAGTCAAAAAACTTCTCCATCTTATTATATTATGGACCAGAATATATATAAAACAGATATGTACAATATGGCAATAGTATAGTTGTCTCAAGAACATGCTTCCCATGAGCGAACTAATTATGAATTTATGATTACAGTATAGGCAATAAAACACACCTACGATAATATACATTCAGTCACATTCCTCCGACTAAACCATGAAACTTTCCTAAAATGAATCAATTTGATCTTATGTAACAATTCGGTGCAAACAGTTACAAGTCTCGTCTACAAGGTATGACCACATCAATAAACCAACAAAATAAATCATTCTTTAAACTGGAAGCTAATTTTTTATACCATTCAAGGATGCATTGAAGATGAAACTCGTGCTTGCAACATGTCATCTGCAAATGAAACAACAGAAATAAAATCAACAAGAGGTCAATCTCAATTCACAATTATTAGACTAATGATCATAATACATACTGTTGAGGGATCACTTCCACAAAAAACTTCAAGGCATATGCTGCAAGCATCATCACATGCTTCTTGAATTCCCCCTTCCACAAAAGCTGCAGCCGATGTCAAATGGTCCTCAGATACCTTCCCCACTTCCATCTCTTACAAATCTCGAAATCTATAAACAGAACACGAAATTCCTTAAAGAAATTGTAAGTAAATCGAAGAAATGTTGAAGTCACTAGTTTCAACAAAATTAAGACCAAATTATGCACCATATGCCCAAAAGTACAATAAGCGGAAAGCATACAAATTGTCAAATCAGTAATACAAAAAATGAATCTTAAATTATAAAAAGGGACCAAAAATATTACTTCACAATTCGGTGGTGAGAAACAAAAATGGTTCAGGTATGAACAGTTCAACAACTAGGGCCTGTAACATTAAAAAAACATATTTATTCAAAATAAAATAAAATCACCTTTTCTATAACTGTACCATAGCACCATACCTTACTACCAAAATTGAGAACTAGAAAATCCCAAAAAACAATCTTTATCCCAAATAAAAAGAGGCACGCCAAAAAAATGGGAACTTTGCATTCATAACAATAATGACATTCAGGGAAAGAAAAAGGGGCCAAACCCAGTAACTGAAACACAACAGATTCACATAATCACAGACAAAAATGCAAATTACCTTAATGGCAATACAGCTTTTTTTATGGGTAATCAATAAAATTGAGCCAACCTAACAGTAGATCAAAGATAAGAGCAATGAAGCAACGATCAGCATATACAGAGTGTGAAAAAGATGGAGAAGATTAATCTGTAGAAAATGAAGAAAGAAACCTAAGAATGAAGGAGAAGAAGACTTTTTACACTTAGTTTTTGTTGGTTTATGAAGAATTATTATTGTATACTTCTTCTGGCGGTGATGACCGAGTCCCACTCAACACACGGCAAGGAACGAAAGAAAAAGTATCCCCTGTTGTTTTGTCTTCCACCAGCTACAGTACCAACACGTAGCATCGAATCGATGCAGGCCCCAATTTGATGGTCATTATGGGAGAAAAACAATTTTTTGAAATGATTTTTTGAAGAATATATTGTTAAAATGGAGGAACAAATTTTGAATGGGTTAATTTCACAAAGGATTACTGAAGTTATCTAAAAATCACAAAACAGTCATTGAAGTTTGAAACTTGCAGAAATGGTTGCTAAAGTTTAAATTTCTTTCACAAACGGTCACTGAATTTTCAATTTTTTTGGGCGAGTTTTGCGGCAATTTTTCGGCAAATTCCTACCACCAAGACCGTCGGATTTGGATATCGTTAGAAAGCCCACAATATCCTCTTCAATTACCACCAAAAATCTCCCCATAACTCTAAGGGATTTGAAAATTCGGTGACCGTTTATGAAAGAAAATTAAACTTCAGTGACCGTTTTGTGATTTTTAGGTAACTTGAGTGACCGTCTGTGAAATTAACCCAATTTTGAGTTTATATGTAAAATATTTTATTATATGAACATTTAATTGAAAAAGGAAAATTTACACAAAAAAAAATTAAATAACAATGCTGCTATATTGTCGGAGTGTTTACGTGTACCCTCCTTGACGGCACACTGACAATAGGAAGGGACAATTTTTTGGAATTTTTTATTCGTATGGGTCTCATGGAGATCCGACTTTCATATGAGTGTATATCAATCATGATGGCAAATTCAATCCCACAAAAGAGCTTAATTTTTTAAATAATGACGATCAAGCAGCAACTTAATCATGCTAAATCATATGAATGAGTAATTTTAGACTATGATGATGGCACATCTCAAACTCAGTGCAGACTGCGGTGGCAATTGAGCCGAGCGGCTCGTCGGCTCGGCCGCTCGGCTCGTACTGTAGCAGCCCACGAGCCGCTCGGACTCGAAAAAAAATAGCAGTGGGTACGAGCCG
>CAIGRB010026368.1:168416-186439 GCA_903798255.1 Fraxinus quadrangulata
ATTCAATTGAAGGCATGTAAATATGGAACAACATGAAGTGTCATGCTTAAATACTATAGGACTCCATCTTTGGTAATATGAAATAAAGCAGTTGAAGATGGATCCATGGGAAGGAAGTTATTGAAAAGGGAAAAAAACTCAATGAAAATGGAAAGAGATACAAATTCACAATCTAGCTTGAAGTTTTATAAGTATTTTACAAAAAAAAAAATGTTGATAAGAAATTGTGCGAATTCCACAACCTATTATTTTATAAGTATTTTACAGTATTAGTATATTTTAATATACGAATTTCATTCTTAATTTTAATCATAGTTTAATTTTCTCCTCCCTCTAACCTATTATAACAAGAAATTGTGCGAATTCCACATTCGACATCCACTACTTATGTTCCAAAACAAACAACTTAAATAAACACCGTTGAGGCGATTCTATTTTGTCTTCAATTCAATTTTTAATTTCTTATTTTCCTTGAATGGGAGAACTGAAAAGTCAAATTTAAACTTATGCATCTTATTAACTTTAAGCTTGTGTACACATTTAGAAAATGTGATAAGACTTTGATATTATGCTTTATCATTTTTACATATTGAAATATAGAACAATTCATCTTATTACAATATAATTTTCAATTAACACATTACAACAAACTTACAGTTATAATCTAATCCAATTAAAAAAGAAAGGGAAAAAAAAGTGTACACACCCCTCTTCAATTTTCCTATCTTATTTCCTTTATCTCTTCAACCTTTCTAATTATTACGGACGATTTTAGACTAATAAAAGAATATGTATTTCAAAATGTCAAAATGTTAATTTAAACTTTAGTGAAAATGTTATTGTTAGCACTGAAAAAAAAAATCGCGCACGTAGACAATTTTTTTCTTAATTTCTAGAGCCAACATTTTATCATTTTTAATGGTTAATACTCTTGTCACCAATTTAAAGGCACTACTATCTGTAAGCAAAATTTTTACCATTTGAACATAAGTGGAAGGGAGAAAAGTATGCACTTCTTTAATTCCAACAAGTGAGGAATTAATGCATAAAAAACTTCTATGATCAAAAGAAATTAAAAATGACATATCACTTCAAGGAAAAGTTCATTGTTTGGCAATCAAATTTAGCTAACCTTTGAAGGAAAGAAAAGAGAGATAATTGAATCTCTAACAGTAGTAATACAGTAGATGGGAAGTACAGAAAGCTTGCAAATGCAAGGAGAAACCTATTGCACCACTCACTTCACTATAAAATAGTTCATTACATAATTGAGACTTGAGAATGGTTGAGATGTCAAATAAATAAATTAATAAACCTGATGATGACAACATACAAGTAAAAAATATAGACAGAGGTTATTGAAGGCATGTGCAACCAACTTAGAGGTATGTGAACTACGCTGAAGTAGTAAAGATTTCCATTTGTCGACTTCCATTTGAGGTTCAACACTGTTAGAGAGTTTTTTTATTGTTTCTTCATTTATTTTATAAATGAATAGAGCAAGTTGCAACTACTAAAACTTGATGTTTAAGGGATAGCACAAAATGGCTCAATGGCCGTAACTTGCTCGTGTAGAGTGAGATTGGTCTGGCATTATCAATTTTTCCTCACTTCCCTAACTAATATATCTACAATGATAATCATCTTACGTTTGCGAGATCAATTTTAACTCAAACTACACATCATGTTAGTATCAAAAAATCAACAAAATAACACACACTCATTGACATTCACATGATCGGCACACATACAAGTACAAAAGTCAAAACTGAATTCTCAACTACCTACATGAGAATAAGCCATAGCACGATGGACACAAACAAGAATCCAAACAAGAAGTTGGCCGGGGAGGCCCCCATTTTGAATTGAAGAAAGGTCAATCTTCCCGAATTCACCTCTAGACACCAAAGCCTTGCAAATCTTCGTATCATCAGAACATCATAAAAAAATCCACGAAAAATTCGAAATTATATATAAGAATTCGAGATGTTATCAAAGTAGCTGAAGGATCAAGCATTCAGTTATGTGGAACAGAAATAGAGAGAAAGATAAGGAAATGATCATAGCGATGTGGAGATGGAGTGAAGAATAGATCGGCCAAAATCATATAACTTCATTATTTGATGAAATGCCATAAACAAACAAAGCTCATCTGAAAGAATTCTGGATTATGATGCAAATAAACAGATGCGTTTACTGTTATGGTGTTTCTTAGTGCCAATTTAAAGAAAATGGAAAATATGATGCAACAAGAATCAATAAACATAACAAAAAAAGGGATAATTGAAAAAGAATTAAAATATCAAAAGAGTATTAAGAGGAATAATATAATCATACAAAGAAATAGGGGAAAACCAAATTTAATCGAACCTCAAGAAGACTGTCTGTGCTGCTCCCTTCTTCAAATCAATTTCCTTAACTGACCTAATATAGCATCCAATCAGTATAACAAAAGAACATGCAATTGAAAACAATTAATATAAATGAATGCTTATATAATAATAACACTGAGAAAGGGGTAGAAGGGAAGAAATCAAACATTCAAGAATATAGAGCCAACGACAAAGGATCAGCACTGGCGCTCATTTTCGTGTGATTCTTGGCGGTAGTATTACTAGGGTTTCAGGAAATAAAATCTCGACGATGATTGGAGGAATTAAAGGGTGTTGGGGAGTGAAATTTCAGAAAGGAAAAAGAGGGGTGAAGAAATGACAGTTGGGATGATGTAATTGCGTGTGAAATGAAGAAATGTTGCGTGAAGTGAAAAAATAAATGAATTACAACTACGGGAAATTGCGACACTTGGCATTCCAAGTTTTAACCTCTTTTATATTTTAATGAAAATAGAGATAATATAAACAATAAAATAGTCAACGTTATCGAAATCAATAAATATACTTTTAAAAAAATGTTATTATGACTGGGTTTCAATGCCAATCCTTAATAAACAACGATACAATAGAAATTAAAATTTATTATAGTATAAAATAAAGGACAGAATAGAAAATAAGAAAAACTTCCGCTGTTCATTATACCAATTTGGTATCAAAATATGAAGTTGGTCATAACATGCAGACTCCACGTCGTAACGTTTCTATCAAGTGAAATTCACACGGTGAACTCCATACTCCATAGCATTTGATTGTCCAAAGCAGAAAAAATAAATTAACAAAAAGGGTTAATAAAATTATATAGCACTAGTGCACTACTTGCATAGATGATTTATTTTTATTTTTTTCTTATTTTCCAACGATTAAATTCCTTAAACCCCTGGAATCATTGATTGCTGAAAATAGTGATAAAAATTTTACAAGATCAGAAGTTTGAAATGAGTTCATAGATCATAGTTGAACATAGGCATCAACTGTCTATTGATGAAGCAATGAATTCAGTTCCATAACCGATATTCGTATGCTATGAAGATCCTCCTCTACCTTATCAGAAAAGCATGAGCTGCTGCATGACATGGCCTCCAATAACTGTGTCTTTCTCTTTGTAGCTTCTGCTTTTGCTTTCTGTAAATCTCCAATTTTTTGCAATTCCATCTGCAATTCCTCGTCCACAATCTTCATCTCTTCCTCTTTTAATTCTCCTTCAAACATGCTCTGATGGCACTCGATAATCATGCTCTCTAATTTATTTCTTCCCTCATCTTTGATTTCCAAGAGCATCTTTTTCTCCTGGATTATCTGTTGAAGCTTGTGGTCCATTTCTTGTACAAACTGCGTATCCTTTTGTACCTCCATTTCGAGGACTTGTATGTCACTTTCCACCTTACCTAATTTCTTGTTTAAAGCTTCCCTTTCCCTTTTCAAATCCCCGAGTTTTTCTCGAGTCTGCTTTATCTGATTTTGCAGCTTTGTTTTCTCTTCTTCAGACTTCAGTAACTCTGTAGCTTTACTGCTCAATTGCCAATTCTTCTGTGAGAGGTCAATAGCTGTTTTCTCAACATTATCTATGGCGAAGAGGACTCTTTCACTTTCCAGTCTTCGATTTTCTTCCTCCACTTGTGATTTCAAGTCTTCCAGGCAGTTTTTTGATTCAATTTCAGATTGCTTAATCTTCAATTGAACATCCATTATTTCCTTCCTTGAGACATGAAGACGGGCCAATTCCACTTTCCTTTGGTTTAGATGACATTCTGAAGCATTCAACCTTGAACTTGCAAAAGTTTCGCGCTGTTCAAAATAACTAACAGAAGAAGAAAAGCTTGCCAAAGAGTACTTTAGAGCTGATAATTTCTTGTCAAGCTGATCTCTTCTTTCCTGAATCTGCGAAGAAAGAAGCTTGAGTGATGCATGGCACTGTTGTTTTTCCTGAATATCTTTTTCCAGTTTTTCAATCTCTCCTGAAAGCACATCAACATCAAGGATGGCTCTTTCAAGTGAACCAAACATTCTTATTGTTTGAGCAGAGTCTGAAAGCTTTTCTTGTGCTTCTGTGAGCTTCTTTCTCAATGAATCTAGATCTTTATAAACATTTACAAGAATGGTGCTCGATGATTTTGCCTGCATCTCCATGTTACACCCAGCAGTCCCGGAAACCTCTGCTGCATTAAATTCCAGCAAACTAGTTTTCTGCATCATATTACTTTCTTCAAGTTTTTCAAGTTTCATTAACTCGTCTGTTTCCATTCTGTCCTCTTCAATTGGTCTTGACTCAAAATTCTCTGTAACTTCTAGCAGACATTGCCTACCAGCTTCACTTGAGTCAGAATAATTGCTTATTTCTGAATCATTCAAGCATTGGCCATAATTGTCTTGCACGTTTACTTCATACAAGCAAGTTTCGTCCAATAACACCTCTGTACTGGATTCAGGTTGATCCTCGAATGCAAGCTCTCTATCAACGTTCTGCACATATGGTCCAGTGGAACCTGTTTCCTCCCTCTCATATTTATCGTCTTCAAAACCAGGAGATTCATCAAATTTGAAACATTGGCCTCCATCAATTTCAACAAGTTTTTCTGGACAGTTGAATTCTCCTTTGTCGTTATCATTTTTCTTTTGACCAGAAGCAAGAACTCTTTTAAATTCATCCCTCTCTTGCATGGCCTTCTCATAAAGACCCAACAACTTATCATTTTCTTCATGCATTTCCGTGAGTTGATGCTCTAGACTCTCAACTACCTTTTTCATAACCAGTTCCTTCTCTTCAGTTAATTCATCACAGTGATGGATGTGATTTTTAGCTTCGTCGTCTTGAGGATTTAGAGATCCATCGCTATTTTTCCTGTTGTCTGAAACAGCCCCTTCATACAATTCAATCAGTTTATTGTTATCCTCAATTAAGACCCTCAGTTTCATCTTGAGTTCATCATTTTCTTTGGACAAGACAATTGCCATTTCATGAGCTTCTGCTTCTCTTTGACTGGCAGCTGCAATTGCATCAACCATAGTTTTAATTTCCATCTGTTCACATTCTCCAATGTTGAGCATTTGATTGCTCGTCAAAGAAGAAAGCTCGGTTTGTCCCTTCTGTGTTTCATCTGCTTTGGCTTCGTGTGACTTTCTCTCTGCCTCGAACTCTTTTATCAATTCTTTAACATGCCTGCAAATTATTTTTTCAATAGTGAAGGCAAAATAACATAACTGTACTTGAAAAAAAATCTTCATAGACAAATAAATCATCAGCACTTGAAGAATCCAACATATTTTGCAGAAATATTTAGATTTGCATCCGATCTTCATAAAATAGGATGGTAACTAACCGGCTGCTGGACTGTGTACATTTAGCCTAAGCAGGATTTCGAAGAAAAGGAAGCGTAATATATACAAATAAAAGTGATTTCGATAAACAGTTACCTTTCTAACTTTTCTTTTTCTTCAACACAGAAGTCAAGTTTCTTGCGAAGTGAATTGAGTTCTGATTCATTCTGAATGGCCTGAAAGATTGTAAATTGTATCAGTTCAGTGACATGAAGAGAGAAACATACCCAAACAAACAAACAGCATGATTTTTTTGGTAGAAGACTCCACATTCTTTTTAGACAAGAAGGATCTTAAATTAATAAAGATATACCTGCATATGGAGAAACTCGTTCTCCTCATTCATCGAGTTATGCCAAGGTGATGCAGACTCCTGTAGTGAAAAAAGAAATATTGTACTTCAGCTATGCTTTTTGGCTTTCGGAAATGTACTTATTCTTGTTGTCAGCGCAATGGAATCGATTAATACATTTTTTTGTATCTAAGGCTTATTCACTGCACTTGAGAAATGAATAATATATAATGGCTCCAAACTGGAAAAGGTGAAAGAAAATCGTTGTGCTGATACTTGATAGCAATTAGATTGCATACAGCACTATACAGGATTGTTAGTGTAATATTAACTAAAAGTAAGGTAAGATATTCCTAGTTCTGATGATTGAACCATTTTGGTTTGGATGAAAAACAAAATTCACACATACAATGATGGGAATAATCTTGTGGTAGTCCGGTGATCCATTGGGCATCTTGTTTACGAATAATAGATCCACGTGCAAAGATAAATATTTGACAGAAATTTAGACATTGTAAGATAAATTGATTTAGTACCTGATCGGAAATTAGGAAATTTTTGTCCCTCTGAATATCCATTCAGTTTAAAACTTTCTATGTATACCATCAATAAGTAAATATTATTTAGATTTAAAAGTTAAGCACCTGAGCACTCGGGGGATCTGATTCATGCATGAGTTTCCAATCAAGAGCTTCTAGCAACTGCAAACAAAAGAGAATCGATTCAAACAAACTATATATTCATATAGTGAGAACGTAGATATGCAATGTGACTGAAGATCTAAAAATTCTAGCATGAATTTGTACTAATTTTAAACAGTTCAACCACAACCAAATGATAGAATGACATTGATAATAATATTAGATCCTAATTTCACATTCCATTCAACAAGCAATACAGTTGTGTTGCTGCATTTTTATCACCTTCCTTTAATCACCAATTCAAAGCCATAAACAATGTCCCCAAAAATTTATTGAGGCCAAAAGTAGGCATAGAAGAGAACTTTGCTTTAATTTGTTCCTGAAAATTTCCCTACCCCCAGCCACCACATGCAAAACCCTTATCGGAAATGACAAAAACAGAAACAAAGTAATGCCTTCTTCTCCTCTCCAAGTTCCAATTGGTCGGACAGCCTCACAGCTCAACTATGGAAAAGACTATTTGTCAAGAATTTTGTAAAGTAAAATTAACTTCTGAAGCATGAAAGATTTTACTGAAATCAAAATGTATAGAAAAATAAATTATAACAAAATTGTAACACAAGTTAAATCATATGAGTTTCAAAAAAGTTGGCAAATCCATGACCTGAAAAAACACAAATCAACACTATGGTTTGCAAAGCTAAAGAAATTCTTAACCACGTTTAAAGAATAGATTTATGTGGTTATTCAGATGAGCTTCCTAGATCATAAATAGAATAATCCATGTATATATGAACACACCAGCAAACAATACAATGACGTGGAAATTTTCATAAATTTTTACCTTGTTCTGTAATATCACTATCTGTTCATTCATTCTTTCCCGTTCACCTTCTTCATAAAATGACTTTAACCTGAATTATTGAGCAATATTAAGTAACAGTGATTAGATTACCAAACACTACTGAAAAGAATGCAAGTGAACTATGTAGCTAGAGAGCAAAAATACGCACGAAAAGAAAAGAAACGGTAGATAAGACTAATGCAGAAACTTGGTGCGAAAGTTAGAAATATGTTAACACGTGTTTGGACAGAACAAGCAAATGTAGGAGATGGTACAAGTTATTGACTCAATTTCACTCCAATCTATTTACGTACTGAATACAATTGTCGTCGTGCAAAGTTAGTGCTTTGTTATTTTGAATTACTTCTTGACTTTCTTTAATCAATAAATGGTGCAAATTTGAAGTCAAATGAGATAATTGTAACAGACTCACTTAGTGCTTTTGTTATTAAGAAACACTTAGAACCAATAAAAACTTGCCTTCTGATCTCTTCTTTCAGCCGCAAATTCTCCATAGCAAATCTTGTTACCTCTTGGTTGCGGTCAACCTGAGTACGTAGGACCTCTATTTCCTTTAAGTGCTCCTCCTTCTCTTTTAGCAAATGAGTCTCAGCAGAGATCTTTCCAGAAGCGACAGCTTCAAGTCTCTTTATTCCTGCTTCTCGGAATCTTAATCTCATCTTCAATCCTTGTATCTCATCTTCCCTTTGTTTGGCCTGATTCACCATCACAGAATAAATCAATTATCAAAAAAATTCAACAATACATTATTATTCTGATCCTCTACTTTCGTCTCCTAGTATACCTAATTCTAACTGATGCCTTGGGTCACTTGGCATGATTAAGATTGAAGGAAGGTTTAGTATGCATAAAAGAAGGTTTAGTAATGCATAATTCTTAATCATTTAGAATTGAATTTCCCTGATGACAACAAATAATGAAGCACCATATTTTCCTAATAAAAATACATCTTTATATTTGAAACATTTGGTTGGCTTATTTAAGGCTTCATATTGTACGAGATTATTCGCTTTCAGATCAATTACTCGTAATGTTGGATCTTTTCCCTATGTCTCTCTCTGACTTTTATTTTCCTCTTTCTCCATTCTCCTTCCCCCAAATTTACTGAAAGTAAATCCGCAACTATCTATTCTTCATTTTTTTATGAAAGTGAGGTGAGGGCCATGCCATCCTGGATAATTTGTCAACAATTTATGTCAAAAAAGAACAAAAGTATTTCTCTAGTTTGGAAGCAATTCAATTTGAAACTCTATGTAATTGAACAACTTATTCATAAATCTAAAAGCATTTTATAAGAAGAAAATTGAAATTAGGAAGAACTGTAATTGGGCTACACATACCAGCTGCATAGCTGCCTGATTCTCTGCTGTCAATGTCTGCAGTGCAATGTCTTTATCCTTTTCCCTACGGAAAGCTCCAACAAGGGCAACTTCAAACTCTTTTTTCTGGAGCTGCAAAAAACACTTCGTCAAAGTTTGTCGTTTAAAAAATTATTTCAATGGTGGTGATTCATGCTACTTACATGTGACATCTTTTTATCCGATATAAGCGGACTGGAAAATCCATTAAGCCTTTCCCATTTAAAGGATCCTGGAGATCCTGGAAAGGTTACTGATGAAATGTCAGCATCATTGCCTTCAGCTCCTCCATTGACTAGACTTCGCAAACGAGATACTTCTTTCTGGAAATAACATTATTGATTATGATAAATAACCAAAAAAGTACTACAAAACAAAAGCCTTAGAAGAAGCGGTCTTATTCAATTCATCCTGCTTTTGAAGATTGATGAAGCAAAGTTTGAATAACTTTCTAAGGCAAATTTTACAAAGATAAAAACAGAAAAAAAAAATTAAAAATTTCCACCAGTTTTTCTGTTCAAGCAAATATTTCTAAATCAGAAGCACAATATAATAGTTAAACATATGCAAAATGTTTAATCAAGACACTGGTTAATTGCATTTTAACAATGCACTGTTAAACTGAAGTCAACATTTCAATCCCTCAGTCAGGTCTTCTTCAGCTGTATCAAACTGGGAACTTATAGTATGACATGACTTCATAATCAAATTATGGCACTAATTCATACGTTCGCAAAATTACACCACCCAATTGGCACGGAAATTTGGAAGTGGAGAAACCAAATCAAGAGTATGCTCTGAGCTTTTTCAAAATAAGCCCAGCCAAACATGCTGCAATGCGTGGTAACATCAACTCGGAAAACAAGTGAAGTGCCCTAATGTATATGCTACTTTTTACTCTGTATATATTACCTATCAGCTTTAATTCTTTGTTATCCACTAAGGCTTTTCTGTATTTAGGATCTCGTCAATGTGTCCGTACTCATACTTCAGAATATTGACAGTCCCAAGTTTAACAAATTATACTTATGATATGATTTTGGATTTTATGCTGGGGATGTAAAACAAATTTAATGAGCAAACACCAAAATAACTGACCTTTGATGCACTTCCAGACTAAAACCAACTATTTATGGATGTTGTGGGTTAATCAATATAAAGAGTGAGGATGAATTTAAGATCCCAGTTGAAGTAGGATTGTAGTTAATACCTTGAGATTTTGGTTCTCCATTCTCAAAGCAAGCACATCCCCAGAAGCGTCTTCATTAATAATAGCCTAATAGAGTAACAAATACGGTGTAAGAAAAGAAAGAAATAATAGCTTTATGGCTATAACCTACCTACAAGAAAGAAATAACAACGAAATTTTACGCATTAAAGGTATCTAGTGGGTCTTCATTAAAGAAACTTAAAAGAATAAAACATTTCAACTTTTTAACACAAATACCAAGTGGAAAGTTGGGGCCAATTATCTGAAAGAAACGAACATATTTTTGCAATGGCACTACAAATTGCTAAATGTTTGCTTACGGAATCTTTTAAAAGAACTATGGCATGAATTAAATCCTCTAATGGATATAGAATAGTAGAGGCAGTTAACCAATATGAATGACCAAGCAACATTACTTACATGATTTTTTATAAATTTGGCACGTTGGGCAAACTTCAACGTACTTAAAGTCTCCAGTGAGCAGCTGCACATGCATAATGCAGTGTTACTTGAATTTCATGGGATAACTTTACGGAAAAAAGATTGCATTCAGATGTCTCCTTCAAATGAGTGTGCAACATATAAAGTAAACTCATTGATCAAATGGTTGGGAGTAAGAACAAACCAGATAGAAGGGCTAATGTTTGCAATGATTAATGTCTTGGCATTCCCTCCCAATGAATCCTGAAAAAAGATCAAAAAGAAATAGTTATAATAAACTATTGAAGGCAATATTAAATGAATGAAATTGTCCTCTCCCTAACATCTTGACCTTTTAGATGAAATGTTTCAACTTAAAGAGGCAAATGTCCTAAATTTAAGCCTCGACACCACCCATTTATGAAAATTGTGCATATGTAAAGCATTTGATCAATAAATGAACATGGCCATGACGAGGTATGCTGACAATATTTAAATGAATAAATTTATTTCCTCTCTAGCAGTTTAAGCTTTTAGATAAAGTGATTCAAAATAAACTTTTTTTAGTGATTTTGAATTTGAAGTGGATTTTTCTAATGTGAGTGTATGAAAGAAGAATCCTTCAGTATTTTCAGAATTCAAGATTGAAAATTAATAAAGGAAAACAAAGACTACCTAAAATTTGACTAAGACTTCAAACAGAGGAAAGTGCTGGATAAAAAATATATAGCTTGTAATCTAGTTCTGGTCCATAAATACATTATGGACAGGCTTTCAAATTATTCATTCTTCTATATATCCCATGAAGGGCATGCCTAATCAGCATGTGCATTGAGAGAGATTGAAGTTTCCTAAGATACTCCAAAACAGTTATGCAATAACAATCTGCAAAAACATAATGTGTATTTGCACTAAGGTTTTTCAATAAAATTTTCACCTGAAGCAAAAATGTGAGCTTCGAATCCCTATAAGGAACGTGAAGTGACTTCCCATTAGAGACGTTCACGAGGTTCATTATGACAAGCCTGCATGTCACAAATCCATTTTTAATGTCGTAGTTAAAATATAACATTTATAATGGAAAAATATAATATCTTGACAATATCAATGACAAAAGTTGGTAACAAACCCTAATGTAGAAAGCGACTTGTTGATGTTTGTTGCTTCCTTTAGACGTTCGCCTTCAGCACCAGAGCTCTTCTGCCTAAGTCAGTAGAACAAAAATCAGAAGAAATGTATGAAATCTTTTAACAGTGCCATGTGCTTTTTCTCGCTTAAAAGCTTTTTCTTATATGTCTTTACCATATTTATACTCTTACCTTTCCGATCCAGCTAAATCTACAAGATTAAGTCGAGCAAATCGGTGATGAGTTATCCCTTGGGATTCCCACTGAAAGGAGGAACACGTTATAATTCACATAAGATTGCTATGTCAAAGGGCAAAAATAGGAAGAAATAAATGAAGATGAAAAAAATAGCTCTAACCTTGCTTTCTATAATGCATGTGAATACGCTATGAGAACGACTACTAGCACGATTCATATTAGTTGCAGCTACCTTTCTGTTTGCTGAACCCTGGAACACTTAAAATTGTTAAAGCACTTGTAAAGTGTGCCATGCTTGTAGATATGGCAACAGTTCGTAAAATTTAGCAAACATAAAATCTGAGTTTGTTATGCACATCTTATAAAATCAGATAGAGAAAGTAACCATCAATCAACTTAATGAAAATCTAATAATCCTTCAGTGATGAAGTTTTAGGCTATCTTGCATGAATAACTCATATCAAAATATGCGGTAATTAACTAAATAACCAAAAAGGGAAAAATGAGCGGCGGTAAGCTCCAGTCAAATTCACTTTCTTCTGATACATATTTGAAGATAATTTCTGGGTTTTCCTCAATAAAGGTGTCTTCAATGTACTGAGAAGAATAAAAACCAGCAATTCTATTTGACATCTTCTCTAAAAATTTATATCATTAGTTCATTTGCCAATGCTAATCAGAGAAATGTTATCTCTGTTATCAATTATATGAATAGTATATTGCTTTAGATAGGACAAGCAAATGAAGGGAAATAAGTTTATGTTTTTCCCTTGATGAGGTTGAGAACAGAAAAGATATGAGGAAGTTATTCATAAGGAAAACCTGAATAAGTTGCTGGATCACATCCCGAGCACTGGTGACCTCAACCTCATTGAGATTTTCTACATAAATGCCTTTCTTAATGTCTTCTCTGATCTGCATGAAGTCAATTAATACCCTCCATTAGCATTTCTCACACAGGCCCTTGGGCTAGGGAAAACAACCACATTGGAAGTTCTTGACGTTTTAGTCGAATGAAACAACCTGATGTATCCCAGAAACCTAAATTATAAATTTCACTTTTCATGTTGTGGTATTTTCAAATTCTACATCTCCACAAAATATACATAGATGTATTATATATAAGATTTTAGTTTCAAACAAGGTCAAATCTTATTTAATTTGAACAGCTTCAATAGTTGGTTCATGTACAAGTAAGATTTAACAATGAATTAAGAATCCAATCAAAATCCCCACCCCCAACGATTAGGCAAGAGCGACACAAATATATTTGAAGGGTGAGTTTCACAATCTCTCCTCAAATTAAAATAACAACTTAATATAGAGCATCAGCAGGTGTTTTGTTCCCTAAAACGTGATATATTTAAAGATAGAGGTGGGTATAGACTGCTCCATATAAAATTCGAATATACCAACAAGGAATATAGCCAAATTGGGATGCATTAACGATACCTGTAAATTGACAGATGAAGGGTCCAAAAGATCAAGAATCTGTTCATTGTAAATCTCTAAGAATGAACATTTACAAGCAAATTTTAATTTTTCCTCCCTGCGAGCTTCCTTTTCCTGTAAAAAATAAAGGAATCTCAAGAGGCAACAAACATGTTTTCAACACCTTGCATTAGAAACAACAAAGATATGTAGATAGGTCTTACTTACAATCATACTACAGGTAATTGCATATCTTGTTTGAGCTCCATTTTATTGAGGTTTTGGGAAAAATGTATTTTGGAATATTGATTTTTTGAAGAATGTGATTAAAAAAGAAGGAAAAGTTTTGAATTTACCTGTAACATTATTTTATTGGAGAATGTGCGGTGAAAAAGAAGAGAGAAAAATACATTTTGAATAAAATGGAGCCCAAACAAGGGCATAATGTCTTAGTCTCATAGAAAATGGAAAAGGAACAAGCAAAACTGTAATGAACCTTAAAATTTTTCTACAACTAAAATTTGGACCCAAAAAGAAATTCCTTTGATGTACAAAACAATTTTCTGTTCAAAGAATATAAAGGCCAATTACATTAGGTTGGTTTTTCAGTAGCAAATTCTTAAATCAACATATTTTTTCATTAATTTTAGACTTCAGACAACGAGTGTAGAAACCAAAGGTCTTCAATCAAGAGATGAATCAATACTTATAGTATACCTTTTGAATTCTAGAGAATAGGTATTCAAAGACTCTAGGTGTCATTCCACAATTAACACTGTGTCTTCGCGTGCCACCCTCAATGTCACCAAGCATTGTGTGAGTTTTCCCACTTCCAGTCTAAATAGAAAAGTTAAATTGAATCATACAAGAATACTAACAAATTCATGCAGTCAGCTATCACTAAAATAGCTGCAAATTAATGTAAAAAGTAATAACTAGATATGCCTAACTAACTATAAAGAGCTTTGCATTATAAAAACAAAGTAAAACTGGAATTCCATGAGAATGCTGATGGTTTAACTCACTTGTCCATAAGCAAACATGCAGCTGTTGTATCCTCCCACGCAATTCTCCACCATAGGCACTCCAGCTACTTTAAATAGCATTTCCTGATAAATTATTACAAACATGATTTAAGGTGATATAGAAAAGATATTTGTAAGCAAATAAGGAATACTAGAAAAAATATTACCTGGCTAACATTTTCATCAGCAACTAGGTCAAAGGTAAAGCGCGATTCTGGCTGCCCTGTCCAAGTAATTGACTGGGAACTGTCTTGCCTAACACATCTATTGTGCCCTTGCAGTGATATTTCAGAACTACTCAAAGGACGAGTTCTAATAATAACCTATACCAAATCAAAGAACAAAAGTATTATTTAACCAGAGTTTTTAACGTTTATAAAATTTCCCTTTCGAATACTAGCTTTAGCACAAGTAGATACAAAGTTATGGACTTATGGTGTGAAACTTGACTGTGTTACTACCTAGGGCCTTAAGATTAAAATTCACGGGAAATGTAATTCTCTAGCAATTATAGGCAGTATTCCCTCTTGTCAAGTAAGGTGCCAATGTACAACGTTGAAACACATTCCCCTTTGGGAAGTTGAAACTGCAACCACCTTAAAATTTCAAGATACAAAAATATTCATCCAGCAAGAGCAAGGTACGAAATTTTTATCCATAACAAGTACCAATTTCAATTTGCACATAGTGTTTCAATTATTCAATAACTGGAAAATAAAAAAGTCTGCAACCAAAAATTGTATCCATAACAAGTAACAATTTCAATTTGCACAGTGTCTCAATAGTTTAATAAATGGTAAATAAAAAAGTTTATTGCAACCAGATTGAGGTACAACAATTTGTGCTAATAGCATAACATGCCCGTTGCCTTGTGCAATTGGAAGTAAACTAATGCACAATGTACAACACTAACATATTGAAAAACTCAATTAGATAAAACAATTTTTTTAAAAAAAAAATTATATACCTGAACATTGTGGTCATTCCAGAAGGAGGGATCTTCACGGAACTCGAAACTGCGACTGGTGTACGAATTGGTGTCGCCATCAACAGATTTACAGGCCTTATCCTTGTAAGTAGAATGCACTAAGAAATTATCTTCAGAAGCTGATTTCAAGAACAATTCCGGCGAGCTTAAGGTCTTCATCAACGTCGTAGTGGAGTCAGACGGGTCGGGTTGTTGGTATCGGAACGGGGTTTTAACTGCGCTCGATGATTCAGAATTATTACCAGAAATCAGCGGCATTATTGTGACGATGGTTTACAGGAACGAAATCTGGATCGGAATGAGAAAATCTGTACGAGTGTAGAGAGAATTCTAGGGCAATTGTTGTTTAGAGAGAGGGGGGTTTTGAGATTTGAAAAGGTGGAGTGTACCGTTTGAGATTTTAAATTTTTGAATTAGGAATGGAGCCAAGTTTGCAGGTTGGATGTGGGGATGAAATATTGAAATTACCGTCGTGACCTTATGAAATGTGGAAATTAGCAGCCTTTTAAGGATTGTTTGGTTAATGTTAGAAGTATCAACTTATTTACTTAAAATTAGTACGCAACAGAGTTGTATGGTCTGCAAAATAATTACTTATTATGTAAGTAAATATTAAAAAACTGGAAATAATATTTTTTTTATTTTATTTAAAGAGTTCATAATCGACGATCAACTAATCACAATCTTAACTTAAGAAAGTATATGTGTAAAATACAAGTTGTGCATCATCTAATGCTAAGTCGATTAGTTTACAAAGTATGCTCACTCTCATAGAAAATAAAAATTACATAATTGAAAATCAATTAATTGGCAGTGTGACTAGTGTTTTGTGTGCTTGAAAGCTAAAACTACGAGAAATTAAGGTATTGTCTAACCACAATTTTGATAAGAGTTGATAAAGTGGCTGACAAGTTGATAAAAATTACGCATCCCAAAAAATCTATAACTAAAATTAAATTATTGACTTTGACCTTAAATTTCTAACAACTTTTTGAACTGTCCCAAATAGGCACTAAGTAAATAGCATAGGAACACCGAACAACATGATCTCATTTCACTACATAGCATTCGTTGAACTAATCAGCTATAGGCTATAATGTATTTTCCAATCGAGATTACAAATGCAATTCATCCCATCAAATGATTAATGGTATCCCCGTTTAATTTGTACTCATAAAATTCAACTTCACATAAGAGAAGCCCCTCGTAAATGTCACTGTTTGGTAGAGATTAAAATAAGAATTTTAGTAAATTTTGATAAAAGTTTATGAAATGTGTGGTTGAAAAATTAAATGTGTGGTTTAAATTAATTATTGACTTTAACTTAGATTTTAATCATATATTTTAACGGTACCAAACGTGTGCTATAATGGTAAAACAAGTGATAATAGAAGCATCTCACACTGTGACAATGTCATTTCAAGTAATTCGAAATACAAATGAGTTCATAAAATAAAAATTAGACAGAATTTTGTGCAATAAACTTCTTGATGAGTATCATTAACTCGTTTGCTGGTTCTGAGTTGGGATTAATGGTGAAGAAGCCATGCTGCTGTCCTTCAAATTCTGCATATTCAATCTTCTTTCCCCATTTTTTCAATTTCTTTGCATACTCTTCAGCTCTATCTTTCAACAAATCAGATCCCCCAACCACTACAAGAATTGGGTCAAGGCCCATTATCTCCAGATTTGGGCTTATGGGCCCAAATGGGTTCACAAGTGGATGATCAGTTGTTTCTCCAAGTGGTATTGATAGCCTCCAAAACCTAGCCCAATAAGAAAAACATGACAAGGTCCTCTTTGATCTTCCTTCAATAAATTAGTAACATTGAATTTCTAGTTCCATTATGTTGGGAAAAGCGTTTTGTAGATTATAAGTTGTGGAACATACGAAATGTGTAGATAAAAAGTGAATAATAGCTACATGTCCTATATAATGTGGATAAATATAATTTTTGGCCACCTTATAAGCTTGAAACGGCTTTACAAAATATACTAGCAAATGTATTTTAAATTGTTAAAGCCCTTATCGTAGATAAACAACAGTTCTTCTTCTATATTCTTTGGTTTTTTATTTCTTTTGGTGTCCATTTTTACCACTGGCCTTCAATAATAAAATTTAGTTGCATTGGTTGGACGAAACTAAATATTCTTTTGATTTTTCTTAGGTTAACCTCGAATACTTTGGTCGATATTCAATTCTTGATTATCCCATAACGATAAATATTTCATATAGACTGAATCTTAAATTATCCCATGCTAGATCTTAAATTTATCCCATGCTATCTCAAGCTGATTCTTGTAAATGAGAATATGACACACCTAAATGAGTTAACTTCTAAATCATTCCCTAGATACACATCAAACTTAGCTTAATTAAAATTATTTTCAATTTGAATGTTTCGTAGGAAAAGATGATCCACAAGAAATAACACGTATAAACCTTATAAAAACATACTCAACAATCATAATGATGGGAAATTATTTAGTCGAGACCAATGGAGGAATAACTAGACTCTCAATTTTACGACAAATTCGACTCCATAGTAATTCTTCACTAACCACAATGATATAGAAACTCTATATTCCATATTTACTAATAAGAGCTTAACTTGTGATGAGCATCGATGACATGAAATATCAAATAATTAGAGAATACGTATATGATAAATTCCAGAAATTAAATGATCTACTAACTAATTGGCGAACATGTCACATGTTCTTTGCATAAGCTATGCTAAGTATGAGCGTTTGATTTGC
>CAIGRB010026388.1:3289-13681 GCA_903798255.1 Fraxinus quadrangulata
TAATTGTAAGTTCTATGAAATGTGTGAATAAAATTAATTATTGATTTTGACCTGAACTTTTAGGCTCTATCGTATAAACACTAAATATAAATCCATTGATACTTTATTGAAGGCTTGTTTGAGATAGATTTTCTTAAATATCATTTTCAACCGTATATTTTATTAGATTTAATAATTTTTCCCTACTTTTGAACCGTAAAGTTTCCAAAAATAAATCATTTTTCTTTCAAAAAGTTTCTTTCAAACAAGCTCTAAATAAAAAAATTAATTTAACAAATAGATCTCGTATTATGTGGTCGAAAACAAAACACAAACTATACGGAGAGCAAATAACTTCTCAAATTGGAAAAGGAAACCCATTATAACGAGTTTTTAAGTCTTCAGATCATTTTAGTAATTCAAAAATTAAAAATAATAAATTAGATATATAAATAGGGTAATTAAAATTGATTCAAATGTTATTAACACTATTTAAGTCTAGCCATTAATTCTTAATTTGTTGGTCTAAAATTCTCGATTGTTCATACCCTTCATCAGTGTGAGATGCAACTGAGTAGCCATGGACGGTCGAGCATCTTCAGTGACCAATGGATTTCATATCTCGTATAATTCTCACACGTTATTTTGAGACAATTTATTAATTTAAATTTAGTTATTTACATGCTTTCTCTCAAGTACATGTAGTATCAGATTGCTTTTTTTTTTTTTTTTTTTTTTAATTACTATAAAATGCTTGACACGAGGACACTTTAGCCGTTAAATTAAGGGCACGTTCAGTACTTAAATTTAGTCGTCAGCACGTTCTCTCAAGGAGATGTTGTGTCTTATTATTTTTTTTCTTTTCATTTATGGGCTCATATCAGTTTGGTTTCGGGTTCTGATTTTCGAATCAACCCAACCTACACCCATCCCTAGGAATAATATTGTTGCAAGTTTAAGAAACTGAAGAAAAAATTGAATTTAATGCCTAAAATTAGTGCGTTATTTTCTTTCCAGAAAATGGACAATTAATATGCAACAAAAAGATAGAACAAGGAACATCTAAGTAATAAAGGAATCAATAGAGGTTTTTCTCCCCACAGTTTGACTTTAATTTTTCCAATGTTGTTTTAGATTACAACGAGTTTGGCAAAAAAATAAAAATAAAAAAAATTAGTTGGTTTTATTTGGTTTGTAATCACGGTATTCCTCCACCACAAATGGGGTTCTATTAATAAGAGCAAGCCGCTCATTTCAGAAAAAAAAAAAAAAATAGCGGAAGAAGAAATGCTCATTTTCGAACAATATAAAAATAAGAATAGAAGCTCAAAAAATATCAATTATTCCACTAAAGTCGTAAGATTAACAAGGAGATGTTTTGTACATTTGATATTGCTCAAAAAATATCAATTATTCCGCTCTAGTTTTTTTTTTTTCAAGTCTGTTTCAATATTGCTAAAACTACATTTGATTTGTTATTTTGAAAAATTATTGCTCAAACGTTATTATCACGATCCATATCATTACCATAGTCATACCAACAAAATATGATACAGAAAATTAGATAACAAACATAGAAAAGATGATAAAATAAAAATAAAATCAATCAATTCACAACAAAGAAACATCAACACTTTTAAAATAAAATAAAGCGCCCATTTGGTTTAGACAAAAATTAGATTTTTAATATATGTTGATAAAAGTTGATAAAATCTGTGACTAAAAAATTGATAAAAATTGTGTATATCATGAAATGTGTGATTAAAAATGGGATTAAAAAAATAAAATTTTAAAAAATGGGAGCCAAATTGGGGCAAGTAATAACCTATTTCCCTACATTAACTTCTTGAGGATTATCAACATCTTTGCCATTGTATGTAGCATAATTCAGATCAGACGGTACTATGCCCTCCACAATAGTATCTAGTCGGAGCATACATTATAAATTGGTTATTTAGGTTTTACTTATATAGTTCTCAACTATGACATGTGATACAACTTATATGAATTGACACTACAAAAAATAACTGATTTTTTGATAAGAAAATGTTGTCGTAAAAGTTGAGATTTTGTTGCAAAAGTAATTTAGCGACGACAATATGTTTGTTATGGAATGAGTTAAAAGGGCGACAAGTCAGTTTGTTGTCACGAATATTCCAATAAAGTTTTTACGAGAAATATGTTTATTATGAATGTTGAGTCACGGAATGTAATCTACGACAACTTTCGGACATTCATTTCATTAACGAAACCGCAACACTATTTGTTTGATGCAAAAAATACAAATAGCAACATGATATTTGTAGTCAAGTCGTCGTCACAATGCATATATGTCGCAAAAAAAAAGAAAAAAAAAAAAGAAAAAGAGCGACAAGACAGTTTGTCGCAATGATTATTCCAATAACCGTAATATATATTTTTTCTAATAGGTTAATGTTATTGTATAAGTTATTGCATACTTGAGAAAATCAAATAATATCTCATCAAATCTTAACCATAAAGAAATAAGGAAAGTCCTAACAATTAAAAATGAATGATGACAACACGAATTCTATTAAATTCTATTAACAACAATTAATCCTAATAATCTAATGTACCAATACAATGAAGTGGTACATGTGAACTGACTAATACCAATTACACTTTAGAGGCCATTAATATGATATATCCTTATTTTATATTTCAAATTTATAATAGCCTAACGGACGGTTATGTAAAAATAAAGATTGGAACCGCAATAAAAAATTTGGTAACACTTGTTAAATCAACCAAATTAATTTCAGTGGCGTCTTGATTAAGAATTAAATCCTTTATAGTCAATATGTTGACCTGGTCATTTATTTTAAAGGAATATGATAATTAATTATGCAGTAAATAAATAGTTAATTACTTGAGTTTTGAATCTTATCGTCTTATCATTTATGATAAAATTTTGCATCACTCTATAATAGCATATCATCTGTATGCATCACACTATATTCTTCAACAAATTTGGAGAAAAATTGATATGCCACAAATCATTCTAAAATAAAAGACCTTGGTCTGAACGTTTCCCGTAATCCTTGCTAATTTAAGGCACTCATATATTTAGATAAACTAGCATGAATACCTAGAAAATATTGGCATTTGTTACAAATCCTGGTAAAAAATGAAACACGGCGAATTATGTGTAATCCTAGTATAACTACAATTGAATTTTTAAAGAGAATTGGAACAAATAATTCATGGGACAAGGAATTACCACATCTTCATTTTATGCTAATCAAATAAACAACTAAAAAAATACAAATTTAGATTAACTCCAGCCTCGTATGTAGTAATTATAATATGGATATACAAGAGTAAATTCTTAGTAAAAATGTCCAAAGTATTGCTATTTTGTGGAGAAAAGATTGGGTGGCAATTGAATACTTGTGATATAATATGGATATACAAGAGTAAATTCTTAGTAAAAATGTCCAAAGTATTGCTATTTTGTGGAGAAAAGATTGTGTGGCAATTGAATACTTGTGATGTATGTCGAGCCTTGAAGTAAAAATTTGAACTCCGTTTCTGTGATTTTCTAGAAACTTGTATAATTTTGAAAGGAGTAGATTTTGTTATGTTGTGGTGAATATTTGCTTCTACTTTCTTGTGATTAATAGGCAAAAAAGGGAGAATACATAGCATATTTTGAGTTTTTACCAAGATTTCTGAACTAGATCGTGAGTACTTGTTAATATTATTAAACAATGGTCGAGACTGGAGTAACATTTTTTTGGTTGAAAATGATCACTTTTTTTTTGGTAGATGATGGCTTCTCGAACAAGAATTGGCAAGAAAAATAGAGTTTTTACTACATCCTATGAGCCACCTTCAGAAGTTTCCTCATCAAAGGCATCATGCAAGGGTCCATTATCCCAGACTAATCCTCAAGCGAATATCTCTTCATCATTGTCTCAGACTAGTAAATGAGAAATGTGTTGTAAAAGACTATTTTAGTAAAGCAATTGTCAAATTTTGTAACATTGACAAGTTGATTAATTATAAAGTTGAGTTTGCTTATTTGATTCATTCATTTACTTTATGACATGCTAGATTAGGTCAAACAGATTAAAATATTATGAAACGAATGTAAAAATGTGACTTAATATCTTATAAAGAAAATGATGAATATAAATGTAAAACTTGTGTAGAATATAAAATGATAAAAAAGTCACGTCGTAGGACTTCTAAAATTTAGAATTAATTCGTACGGACATATGTAAATTAAATGGTATGTTAACTAGACGTGAAAATATGTATTTTATTACTTTTATAGATGATCACTCTAGATATACTTATATTTATTTAATGAAACATAAATATGAAACTTTTGATATGTTTAAAACATGTAAAAATGAAGTTGAAAAATCACTTAAATAAGAAAATAAAATTTCTAATAAGTGATAGAGGAGGTGAATATTTTTTCAGTGCTTTAATTCATTTTGTGAGCAAAGAAGGTATAATAAATCAATGTTCTGCTCCTAGAACATCCGAACAAAATGATTTGGCTGAAAGAAAAAATAGAACATTAGTTAAAATGATAAATGTCATATTAACTTATGCTAAGTTGTCATTTAATTTATGAGGTGAAGTATTGTTGAATACATGTAGAATATTAAATAGTATTCCTTCTCAATTTACAAAGATTTCTCCTTATGAATATTGTAAATGAAGAAAATCAAACATTGAATACTTTAAAGTGTGTATGTATCTTATATATTGTAAGAGCACGAATCCTAATAGTTCCAAGTTCAAGAGGCATTAAATATGCTTATGTTAGTAATAAAAAACCATATAGATTGTTGATTTTGGAGAACAATGTGATAATTGAATCCAATGACGTGAAATTCTTTAAAGATTCACTACTTCCGAATAATGAATTAAGGGAAACAGATAAAGAGATTCCTAACTTTAGTGGAACACTAGATGAAACATCTTCTAAAGTTGTTAATGAATCAGTGGACCTCGAAGAAGTAAAAGAACTTTGATAGAAAAGATTTTAAGTTCGAATGAAAATGATTCTCAACTTATTTCACTTTACCTAGTAGAGGGAAATGAAAAGAATATTGTAAGAACGGTTTTTTTTTGTTCTACAAGTGAAACCAATCCTAAAACTTATAGAGAAGTCATGGCTTCCTGTGATAGCATCTTTTGGAAAGATGTAATTAAAGATGAAATGGATTCAATTCGATACATGAGAACTTGTCGATTTATCACTAGGATCCAAATCTATTGAATGTAAATGGGTGTTTAGGAAAAGATATAACGTTCCTGGTTCTTTTAATACCTTTAAAGCTGGATTAGTGGGGGTTACAATTTGTGTCAATCACATTGTATCGAGAATGCGACATACCAGTTCAAATATTTGAACATAAAAGAGTACAATACTCCCCTTGATCCAAGTTTTAAACTTATAAAGAATGATGGAAGAGTTATTGTTCAATTGGAATATGCAAGTTTAGTAGGGAGTCTTATGTATGCAATTCAATGCACAAGACCGGACATAGCATTTGAAGTTAGTAAACTTAATATGTTTACTAATAATCCAAATAAGGAACATTGGAAGGCCATCAGAAGAGTTCTTGGCTATTTAATGAAAACCAAGAACTTAGGTCTACAATATATTAAATTCCCGGCTATATTAGAATAATTTACCGATACTAGTTGGATATATAATACATTTGAGAGTAAATCTACTTCAGGTTGGGTGTTTACTCTTGAATGAGGTACTGTTTTTTGAAAATCAAAGAAACAAATGTGTATAACATACTCAACTATAAAGTCTGAAATTGAAGCACTATTGGAAATTGGGAAAGAAGTTGGGTGGCTTAAAAATCTATTTTATGAGATACCTTTGGGTTCAAATAATACATCCTCAATAACAATCATGTGTGTTAGTCAAGCCATATTAGCAAATGTATACAATGAAAAGTCTAGACATGATTTTAAAACATGACTATATAAGGAAATTAAACAAGAATGAAATAATTTTCTTAAATTATGTTAAGTCAATAGAGAACTTACCGAATCCTTTAACCAAACTTCTAAATAGAGATTTAATAATAATTACTTTGAGTAGAATGATGTTGAAATTCTTAAACTAAAAGATTCACCAATGATGACAACCCTACCTGTCATTACCTAACAAGTAATCCACGCATTCAAAGGGTAACAATAAGTCGTTTGATATGTGGATAGTTTCAACTTTATAAAATTCGCGATAACCTTATCCTAATTATATATGCTAGTTGTTACTCAAGTGAGAGTTGAGTTTTAAGCTCTTAATGAAGTTCAGTACTAAGTACAAAAATTTCTAAATGTAACAAAGATATTGAAAGAACTTTATCTAGATGAATTTCGAGGTGGTGCCGCTTGAATAGATAGTTAGAATATCTCTTAAAAGTTTGTTGAAAATGATGAGTACAAAGACATATTAGGGCTAAATGAGTTTGAATAACTTGTGAACACATGACACTTGTGTGCGTGTTTCTATCGGTATTATCACAAAGAATACTGATTCAAAGTTATCATGATACCTGAAATTTCGATGATATTTTGTCAGAATTACACTATGATTAGATTCAAATTGAAAGATATTTAATCCTTATACATAAGTGTTGTTATTTTGAATATCTGATCTACATAATCTTAGATAAGTGGAGGATTGTTATAATTATTGTTCAAGATTAAACTTGGGTCTAATGAAATGGATGAAATGTGATAAACTAGATCAAAATGAGATGAATTGGTTTTGGAATAAAAAATTGGGCAATTTGAGTTTTGACAATTCGTACACAAGTTATTCAACCATGTGTATACATGGCTTGAGCCTGCAGAATTAAAAGCAAAAATGCTTCTACTATGTGTATGGATGGGGTTAAAAAGTAGCCATTGAGGGCCATTTTCTGGTTTAATTCTTGGCGCCTCTTCATGAAAATCTTCAACTTTTCATTTAAGGATGACACTATTTCGTATATGGTGAATTGAAATCTATATATATATATATGATAGATTTCAATTACAAATATAATAAAATTAACAATCAAAATCATATTATAGTGCTTCTAAATTCAATTCATTTACATATTCAAACATTCACAATCTTCTTCAAGTTTTGAAAGATAAATCCTAAAACATTTGTTAGAGTCCCTTTAAGCATCAATTAAATCCTAGAGGGGGCTAATATCGTTTGAGGACATCGATATCGTATTTGAGCCTTTCTATCATATTTAGCTTTCTTGATTCTTCCCTTTTTGTTGTCTTCTACAATCCCTTGAAAGATAATATTCCAACATCGGCTTTAAAACTACTTAAGTTCAGTAGTGTGACGAACTAACCTCTCAATTGAGCCACTGTACTTATCATGGACGTCGAACCTAACTAAAGAAATCTTACAAGTTACAATATATAAAAGGTTAATTATATTGATACCATAATTTTATTAGTTACTTACTTTTTAAATACACTAAAGACCCCCAATCTTTTTAAATTAGTACACTTATGTTTCTAACTTTTTTGTCACATTCTTATCCTCAAACTTCAACTAATTATCGTATCTTGTTCGATATGATGAATTCTGTCCAAAGAATATGCCGGAATGGCATAAAAAGAATTATTTGTCATCTTATTTATAAATAATTTTGTATCAATATAACCACCCTTGATAAAATGTGAGAATGTTGGGGAACAATTTAATTGACAATTTTGACTTCATATTTTTATTTATTTTGTCAATAATAAATTGGGTTTTTGCTATTCTTCAATTTTTTTGTGACAATTCCTTCGATAAGAGCAGTGATACTGATGTCAGTGATAGCATTTAATGTTAACCCGTTTGTGAACAGTATCTAGCCATTAAGTGTGAAAACGTGAGTGCGAAAATGAATAGCGAATCACTCACTCTCTTTTATAAGATTAGTAATAGTGATAATTGTAAAGTCCCGAATTTTATATCTTAAGTTGGTCGGTGTTGCCCATTTGAAAAAGAGTTATGGAGTCTCGGCTCATTGAAGGTAATCAAAGCCCAAGCAATAAGTTATTTAAAAATCCAAAGATTTAAGATACTAGGTTTAAATAAATTTGATTACAAAAATTTAATGAATAATTGGATTGTCACATGATCATCTGCATGGTTTTTTCACATAGATAATCCAGGTTCGAATCACTATATAGATATTTTTATAAAATATTTTATGAAAACGGTTTTGAGTTAAAAACACATCATTTTACACGTTAAGAACAATTATATCATGTTAATTGAATGTAAAAATTGTTTTATTAGTGACATTCCTAGAGATAAGTTACAAATCATATGATTAATTTATTTTCCTCTAATTTTCACCATATAAACGTTTTGTAAATTTATTTTCTAAAATTATTTTATGGGCTTAAAACTCTTTAAATTCCTACTTAAAGACTAAATATAATAAGGTTAATGATGATATAACTCTCCCATTTAGTTTTTCACTAAAAATAGAGCTTACAAGAAGAGGAAAGTCACTTTTTTTTTCCACACCTCTCCACAATTCGAATTTTCTTTTATTTTTTCTCTCAAAAATCTCTTTTTAGTTAAGTTAAGCTCAAATGAATAGCAATGGTGTTAAGGAGAAATGCTTCTACACATTTTGTTCATTTATATTTCAAGAAAATCAAGATAGGCAATGCTAAGTATTTGTCCTTTTCGTTCATTATATGTATGCTTGAGATGTGCGTTAGATTTTTTGAAGTCATGAACAAAGAGGTTTCTGTATGGCCATAACGGGATCCTACGATCCCAAGGGATTCTTCGGAATCATGAATTTATTGATATTCATCTACGTGAAATGTTAAATTCTTTTATATAATTTTTTATGTATGTATATATGTTTTTGACCAAAAGGGTGCACCGAGTGAAATTAATCATACTAAGCTAAAGGCTCACACCTTCTATGTTAAAGGATGATTGAAGAAGTGAGATTTACGTAGATTGCGAAGGATTCGAAAGGATAAATGTGCTTTATTTGTGTAATTATTTACATTTGAAGCATTTATAGTTCTCACTAGTTATGCAACTTATGTTTAATTTTTGAAAGACATTAGTTTATCTTTACCTTTATATATATGTATATATATATTTCTTAGTTCTTTTTCTTGATGTGAACATTGAAATTTTAATTGATAAAGTATACATGTAATTAAAGTTGTTAAAGAAGTTAAGATTAAACTTTAGCCTTATAAACGATATTTTTCAACATACTGCTAGAAATTTGTAGCATTTTCCTGGGCGGAGTTCTTTGAACTTTTGGACAAAACTAGTGGGGTTTGAAAGCCCTATGAGTCCTTTGTACATTGGCTTTGGAATCAATTCAATAGAAGGTCGGTGGATAAGTTATGCATTTTTTCATGTGCTATGTTCAATGTACCCAAGAACATTTTTTTTTTACATGTTTGAATGTTCATTTGAGTGCCTAAATGATGTTAGAAAATTCTAAAATTTTACTATGTTGTACTTGAATTAGTTTAGAAAATACTGTAAAAGCTTCATAAAATTATGAATATGAAAAATGGTCTAATTAAGCTTGATTGTTGGGTAACTCGTTGCAGAATTTAACTCTGTTAATGTACGTTAATATTCATTTTAATCTTCCGTTTTAGTTTCATTATTTAACAAATCAAGGTTATCTACCTTAAATCACATGTTTTCAATAATTTTTGGAACTTGTAAATAGAACGTAAGGGTAAACTACAAAATAAAAATGAAATTAAAAAAAAAATTAATTTAACCCGAGAAAAAAAAAGTACCTTTCTATTTTTGTAACAATTTCAAATTTCATGATTTGGGTAGTTACAATAGTGATAGTGATATATTTCTATCCTATATGAATATTTCTATAATCAGTAAAGATTTTCATGATATATTCCTAAGATATATAAATATTTCTGTAATTTTTGTTAGAAGGATCATTTATACTACTCAATTGAACATTATAAAAATAATTATAGTGACGCTCTCAGCCCTTTCACTTTTTTCATAGAGTTTACTTCAAAATGACAACTATAAGTAAAACCTATAGAAACAATTTTGAAGGTACGCTCTACATACTACATTGGATTTGTGGAAGGTAGAGTACTATCTGATTTGAGTTATGCTACATACAATGGCAAGGATGTTGATAATCCTCTAGAAGTTAATGTAGAGAAATAGGTAGTTACCTTACCCTTGTTTGGCCCCCATTTTTAAAAATTTATATTTTTCTCAAATTCATTTTCAATCACATATTTCATATTATTGACATAATGTTTTATCAACTTTTATCAAAATATATTAAAATTGAAGCTTTTTTATATTTTAACCAAATAGGGGCTTTTTTATATTTTAAAGTGTTGAAGCTTTTTTCTTTTTTCTTTTTT
>CAIGRB010026388.1:13719-43659 GCA_903798255.1 Fraxinus quadrangulata
TTTTTTTTTTTTTTTTTTGTGGATTGATGGAGTTTATTTTTACTTTATATATTTTTTGTGTTTATTATCTAATTTTAGTACCTTATTTTGTAGGTATGACTGGTAATGCATGAAAAATATATGAGATCCATTTGTCACTGAAGATGCTCGACTTTCCATGACTACTCAGTTGTAAGTTTATGACAAGTAGCTAGATGAAGGGTATGATACGGATCGTGAACAGTCGAGAATTTTAAACTAACAAATTAAGAATTAATATCAAGAACTAAATAGTGTTAATAACATTTGAATCAATTTCAATTACCCTATTTATATATCTAATTTATTATTTTTATTTTTTGAATTAATAAAATGATCAGAAGTTTTAAAAACTCGTGTATTATGGGTTTCCTTTTCCAGTTTGAGAAGTTATTTGCTCTCCATAGACTTTTGTTTTCGACCACATAATATAAGATCTGTTAGTTAAATTAACTTTTTTTTTTCATTAAATTTAGAGCTTGTTTGAAAGAAAAATGATTTATTTTTGGAAAATGTATGGTTCAAAAGTAGAAAAAAGTTATGATCTCATAGAATGTAAGACAGAAAATGTTTCCTTTAAAAGAATAATGCTATTTGTATATAATGTAGTTACATAATTATTTACATACAGATGAAGTGTCAAAAAGAGAGCAGAAAAATTTTTATTTTTTATTTTTTATTATTGAAAGTTAATGATTTTTTTGTGTGGATGAAATATGTCTTTTAAGGACTTGAATGCAAAGCAAATTGACAATTGAGTCTCAATGCTTGAAAATTTATCTGCTTGAGTACTCACTTGAGTATATAATGAACTGCATATTAATATTTTTAAAAAATTAATACAATATCATATATCAAATCACGTAAATTAATCCAAACCTTACTAAATCAAACTAAAAGGTACCAATTTAAAGAATTAGCACATCTAAAATTGTAACTTCTATGCTTGGGTTCAACCTCTCTAATGTCCACCGTCTTCCACCTCTTTTATCTATGTGTTCAATGGATTAAACGAGAATTCATACTACTAATAGCATGTTGAAGAAATTTTGATCCAATCATTTCTCGTCATATTACGTGTATGTAAATTATTATATACATGTAACACAATTGGTAAAATCTATCTCAAACAAGCCTTCAATAAAGTATCAATGGACATGTATTTAGTATTTAGAGTATCTCCAAAAAGATCTTTATTTATGAAAGAGCATCTTATGGATTATAGATAATATTTTTAAATTTATAGAGTCAAAATTTTTATACACTCCAACAATGTTCTATATTTTGACTTTTTATTTTGTGTTTTTCAAGAAACATTTATTAATTTTTCGACACATTTTGGATGTGTTTTGAATCATATTATTTTGAAAAAATATATTTTGGAATAGTAGATTGATGGAGAATATGTGGTTGAAAAAGAAGGAAAAGTTATTGAAGTAATGAAAAATATTATTTTATTGAAAAATGTGTGGTTGAAAATAAGTAGAAGAATGAAAATGAAAATTTTAATGTGTACCAAACATGTGCTTTATTTAACATAATTTTTTTTATATGTTAATGATCAATGAATTTAAATGTGATTTGAATAGTATAAAAAGTAGAGTATTGATATTTGTGACTTATTAAATGCAATATTTGTTCATTATAAGTCGACTCTCTAATTTTGGAGATCCAAACACTGTATATTTTAAAGAGTTTAGATATTAAGTCTTTTGAAACTTTTTTAAAAGTATTAACTCTTTAAATAAATAGTGTTTTGTATTTAAAGGGTTTTTGGATATGCTCTTACATGGAAAAGTCTAAAAGTTGAGGTCAAATTCAATAATTAATTTTAGCCATATATTTCATAGAACATACAATTAATTCTTAAATTTTTGCCATTCATTCCATGAAATCCATCGGTCTTTTTTTTTTTTATATATATCAAAATCAACTTTTTAACATTCTCAAAACTATGTAATGCTATGCGCTTCTCTGCGCAATAAGTCTACACATTTTATTCCCGCTCAAAGTTTCCTGCAGCGAGTCTAGTAGGAAATCTGTAAATAATTTTAGGCCTTGTTTGGTGAATTTAAAAATTAGATTTTTGGTAAACTTTGATAAAAGAAATATAATGATATGTGTTATTAAGAAATTGATAAAAATTATAAGTCTCATAAAATATATGATTAATTGTTGATTTTAACTTTATTTTCTATCAAAAACTTTGTTACATCAAAAAGGAGCTCTTAATCATATTATATCAAAGTATATGTTCTTTTAAATTGAAAATGATGCATGCATACGTGTACGTGTACATGCCTGTGGAAATTTAGCAACTGTAATTTTATTGAGTTGATATGTGTACATAGTCATGTACACAAAGGGTTACATAATGGTCAAGTGGCGGCCCTCTATTGATGGGTCGCCTGACCCTTATGTACTTGGCTATGTACATATAGCATTTCTCAATTTTATTTACAAAAATTAATCCGCCCAATTCTGTTAACCTATTTGGGCATAAATTCTCTAAGTACTCCAGGAATGCAGCCCTGTGCGTAAAATCTGTTCCAATAAAAGATCATGATCCAATCAAAGATCATCACCTTTTTTACTCGACCCAGCAACATCAAAACCCGAAACTGCATGCAATTTTCGTTGTTGACATCATCATTTCCATGGCTGCACTAATTTTATTTTTTTTCATAATCCAAGATTCGCATGACTAATCATGAGTGACGGCTTTCTCCCCTGATTAGCTATCCCGATAAATCGGATGCAGTCACAATTTATACACAATTGGATCGAACATTCGAAAAACGGTTTCCCTTCCTGTGAACCTCCATTTACGACGTGTAAACGGGACCCTCGGAGGGGCGACAGAGCACATCATGACTTTTGCCGCCACATGACATTTGCCTTCCAACATAAATATTGCTCTTTATCTGTCGCAAGAATTCAAACCTCTGATACTCTATTTAGAATTCTTCTACTCTACCGCTGTGCCATGCTCGTGGGAGCATCGCTGCACTACTTTAATAGCCCATCATGGCATTTTCTTCCTTTTTAGTTTTATCCTTCTTGCACATACAATGAAGATAGATACAATCGATCAATATTGTGACCAATGAGAACAACGGATTGGATTATTCTAAAAAATAATTTTCCATGCACTCTCCTTGTCCCCAGTTCAGATTCTTTCGATTTTAGACTTTGACGAATCAATCGCAACAAAATTCGTGGCTTCTTCTAACTTGAGAGGAGTCCCCAATAAGCTTGCAATTGACCATGACTTATTTATTACTTGTTAAGAGTTAATTCTAATTGTTACATTTGCACCAGTAGTTTTTGACGGGTATAGAATCCGTCAAACTCTATTAATGGAGGAATAAAGTGGAGATAAACCCATCCCCGAGCGAGCAAAAGTGCTGAATAGAGTATTCTGCAGATGATTCTGGTACACTCAAGTCACAAACCCTTATTACATATATTTC
This sequence comes from Fraxinus quadrangulata, assembly GCA_903798255.1. Taxonomy (NCBI): domain Eukaryota; kingdom Viridiplantae; phylum Streptophyta; class Magnoliopsida; order Lamiales; family Oleaceae; genus Fraxinus; species Fraxinus quadrangulata. Next base: position 17,211 of record CAIGRB010026388.1, read on the forward strand.
TCTTCAATTCCACATTCTGCAGATGATTCTGGTACACTCAAGTCACACACCATTATCACATATATTTCTCTTCAATTCTCCATTCTACAGATGATTCTGATGCACACAAGTCACACACCATTATTACATATATTTCTCTTCAATTCCACATTCTGCAGATGATTCTGGTACACTCAAGTAACACACCATTATTACATATATTTCTCTTCAATTCCAATTCTGCAGATGATTCTGGTACACTCAAGTTACACACCATTATCACATATTTCTCTTCAATTCTCCATTCTACAGATGATTCTGATGCACACAAGTCACACACCATTATTACATATATTTCTCTTCAATTCCCCATTCTACAGACGATTCTAGCACACTCAAGTCACACACCATTATTACATATATTTCTCTTCAATTCTCCATTTTACACATGATTCTGGTACTTTCAACTCACACACACCACTATTACATATAAATTTATTTATGTTTTTAATTCCTCATTCAATTTTATAAGACCTATTATTGTATAGGAAAGGCCTCATTCTTTTCTGTAGATATAATTCAGCAATTTCGGAGACAAATCTAGAGTTAAGAACTCCAAAAGTCTTCATTTACCTTCCGGATCTGTTAAGATGTGAGACAACAACACTATTAGTTGAAATACTGAATCACAGGGAAAAAAAAAAAAAGAAGCAGAAAAGGCAGATGATGCACCTGGACTTCGTCAACGTTGAGTCCTTTTTCCATGAGAATTGATAAAAATCGTTCAAGGCTATCCTCAGTTGGCTTATAATGTCCACTGGAAGGTGAGATGCGCTAAACAAAGTAAAGAGGTTGAATTAGATAAAAATGTATTTAGCAAAATCCTATTCGCGTGGCTTCACATTAATTGAATGTGCCTCTACAACTTTCGTCCTTTCAAGTTTCAGAAGTAGGGCTCCGTGTATATTAAGTGCGAGCAATAGTTTAGAAATTGTGGTTCGATCTTCCAAATGCATATAAGTTTCAAGATTCCTTCAATGCGAATAATTTCTCAATAAAAATTACATCCCTACTAAATATGAAACCTATATATTTGATCCTATCATGGAAGACATGATCTTACAAAGATGAATACCACTCTAACTATCTTAGAATAGGTAAGCACACAAATAAAGTACCTCAGTTGAAAATGAAGCAATTATCATCTAATATCAACATTAAGTATCTAAAACTAAGATTAGAATATCTCCAAGAGACTCTTTAAATATGAAATGCTTTCTATTTTAAACAGTCAACATTTAAAATTATGCTCCAAAAACTCTTTAAATTAACATTTTAATTTAGAGAGTGAGTTTAACTCTCCAAAAAATTATGAAGACTCTTTAAATTAACATTTTAATTTAGAGAGTGAGTTTGACTCTCCAAATTTGGAGAGCCAAGCTCACTCTATATAATTAAATGTATTCAAAATATTTTAAATTTTAATGTAGGAAAACAATAAAATAATATAAAGAAAAACTAGTTAAAATAAAAGATAAAGAAAAATAATAAATATTTTTTGGGAGTAATAAAATTAAGTATTAAATGTAAAGAGTTTGTTGGAGTACTTCAAAATTTTAACTCTCTAAATTTATATATAAAGAGTTTGTTGGAGTACTTCAGAACTTCAACTCTCTAAATTTATAGATGTTCTCCAAATAATAAAATATACTATTTAAAAATAGAGAGTCTCTTAGAGATGTTCTTAGTAGGCATACATGCTAACACCCATAAATTTGCATGTAGATATTCAAGAATATTAACGGATTTATGAAAACACAATGTAATCCAAAAAGCAATTTCAAATAAAGTGATTTTTAGTAACAAAATCATTTCCAAACACCCCGTATAGTTTTAGAAGTTGAAGGTCTTTCTCACTTATTTGGCCCATCCTTTGGTGCCATAATTGTGAATCAACTTCAGGATTTGAGATAGTAGTTGATGAAGTGGAACTATGGTGGGTTCAGTATTTAGCTCCTATTTGGTTTGGCTAAAAATAAGAAATTTGGTAAATTTTGATAAAAATTGATTAAAAACGTGATTGAAAAATTGATAAAACTTGTGGATATCATGAAATATGTGGTTAACATTAATTATTGGTTTGACTTAAATTTTATCAATTCTTTTTAATTAAACTAAAATGGAACTCGGTATGTAGAGCCTATTTCTCGTAAGAGTGTCCACTATAACAAGCGACTTTACTAAGATTTTAGTATGTCAATTTCTTGTGAACAATCAGTTGGCAGCTTGTTACGGATTGGGCATAAATAGTCCTGTTTATTTTGTATAATTCCTTCCTTATCTTAATGTCATAGTCTAAATCAGGCACATTACATAAGAAAATCATATTTCTTTGCAATTCAGTTATACCATATTATATACCGAAATAAATCAACATTATTAGAAATGATCTCGTACCCATGGTGAACAGGGCAATCAAGCTTACAATTGACAATTTAACGCTGAATTTTCCGAAATTGTTGGCCCACATCAGTGGTCGGCAAGCTAGCGCTTACCCATCATATGTAGGATATCATTTCTATCAAAGTTATAAGGTCATTTTAAGATTATAGTACATGTTTCGTTTCATTGACAAGACATGATTTTTCGATTAGGACTTGACAACCATTTATTAATCTTTCAAATCACTAACCATTTTTATATGACAAATATCAAACCTGTTATAGGTACATTAAGGGTTACACCTTGATTTACACTCTTTCATGTGTCTTGATCTACACTATTGATTTTCCCTCCATTTTTTCCATCAATGCATGGATTCCTCGCATATAGGGGGGAATGACACGCTATAGTGTACGTCTAGCATTATTCGACAAATTGTGAAAAGCACAATCTCAGTGAAGAATCCATTCTAGACCAACAAGACTACATCTATGTTTATTGTCCTCCTTATAAACAAAAGCAGCTCCAAGCCTCCCAACTTCATTATTTTCTTTTTCTTACCTTTTATTCCCCAAGTCAGCTAGTCTCTTGAGTGAAGCTTTAATTAAGTGACCTAGACAATAAAAGCACCTCTTTCTTTTTTGCCGTACTTTTCTCTTTTTCCAATCCGTTTTAATAGAATAACCACTACTCTAGCATTTTGCTGGTAAGTTGTCTCTAGTTATCATTATAAACAAGAAAACTTCCTATCAATCAAATTTACAAATCTTAAAATTTGACTCAAGCAAAATGTTCATCAACAATTACAACCTACTTAACTTACAAATCTTAAAATTTGTTGGAAACTTGAGACATATTGTGTAATATTATTTTATTGAAAAATGTGTTGTTAAAAGGAAAAAAGAGAAAAATGTATTTTGAAAATAATGGGGATCAAGTAAGTGCTAAATTATGATTGTAGTAAGGTCTTGGAAAACTAAGATAATGACACTGGAAACCTGACTTCAAGTTGGTGAATAGTGACACTTCTTTGTCACATTGCCCTATTTCAACAATGCATTTGCAATCAACTGCTTGAAATGATGACTTAAGTATTCCAAAATGTCCTATGTTTAATCAAGAAATTAAAGTACAAGACTGCCCGGAATTTACCTTAATTACTCCATCTTCTACCAAGAGTCTCCCAGCAGTTAAAGTAGCTTCTCCCGCAAGAAAGCTGGAATGATGGAAGACTCCTTTCTCTTTCTGAATGTTATTAAAACATAGATGTAACAATGAATAAAAAAGTTCCAATGTAGAGAGAGAGAGAGAGAGAGAGAGAGAGAGAGAGAGAGAGTAATTATAGTTTTTTTAGACCTTACCACTCCAATGTAGAGTTTCTTAGATGTGCTCACCACAAAGATGTATTTCAACTGTGGCGATACATGGTGAAGCGGCGTTCTGGTTATATTGTGCAATATTTTTCCATCAACAACCACATACTCGTAATTTGCTCTCTCTTGCTGGTCATATCAAAGAAGAATAAAGAACTATGAACCCTGCTTGAAATGTTGCATGGGTTATAATAGAACAATATTTTAAGAAAGACACGTAATTTATCCATAATATAATCAATAGTTGCATCACATACTCTACGCATTAAGTACATATTTAGCACACTACTAGATTGTTATTAATTAAATGAATAATCAGTATTATCGAAAGCAATTGATAAGAAATAGGAAAAAAACGTAAACAAGAATAACATTCTTATAACGTGCTTCATGTAAACTATAATAAATAAGAATTTGGCTCCAAACTTTCTTTTAACTATCCATTAATGGGTAGGAAAAAAAAAATTCATTGAAAACGAAATGCAATTTCGATTGCATACTGATCCAAAATACTTGACGCATTGTTGATCAAGCTTTGATCTTGGGCACTCTTCAAGATCAACCTCTTTGCCATCTCCAAAATCCAACCTATCATAAAGTAGTTTTGTTCAAGTTTCAATTAATGTGTTTTCCGTAGTTTATATGGAACCAACTGCACACGTTCAAAATAAATTAAATGAAAAGCGCAATCAACAAATGCGATTATCAATGTGAAAGCAAGGTGTGTTTTCATTCATTTTGATAAAAGAAATAGAGGCAAAAACAAACTCAACTCCTTCAAGTTAGACCACAGAAAAATCTCTCAAGTTGTAACTTGATACGACTCATTTGACACCACTACTTGACTGGTGTGTTTTAAGGACTTATCTCACCAGAAAAAGAAATGCTGACTGGTAGAGCTTTTGAACCACTCTTTATAATATAGATGTAAGTTGTTCTCATATCGATGCCTTGGATCAATCTGCATAAACAAACTTTTAATTAAGTGAAGATAATTAAATTCCAAAAGAAAACGTGATAAGCTTCTAGGAAGAAGATGAGAATGACGTCTAGTCATCATACATCTTATTATGTCTTGGACAACACACGTCACAATGCGCGGACAAAAGATCACTACGAGGATAAGCTAACCTTAAAAACTCTAAGATGGAAAGAAGAAAGAGTAACTCACAGCTTCGATCCAATGTTTCAACACCAATGTGTGCGCCTCGGTATCTTTAGACAAACCCTTGCCTACCTGTCCACATATTTAGTTAAAGACAAATCATCAAATGCAGTGATTATCGAAACAATCATCAATTGAAGCCACTGAATTGTTAAGTTTGCGTTATTTATATTTCTCCTTTCTTAAATTTCTTTGACTTTCTTTTACATAATTAAACACTAATGCAAACGGACCATTCCTCCTACTCAGAAATTTGACAAATAATCGTGACCTTTAATTTAAGTCAATCCAACAATCAATATCTTGTGGATCTCAAATGGTTATAACAAACCCCCCATGATTTTAGTGAAAAACATATTGGACGTTGAATTGACTTAAATTAAATGTTATGATTATTTGTCAAATAAGTGTGTCAAAATCATAAGTAAGAGGAACAGTTCTGCTAATCCAAAATAGTTATAAGGAATCCTTTTGTACTTTGGAAGCATTCATAATTACGCGCTTCCACCACAAGGCTGTTGTCTCAGGCTTCAAGAAGTCATCAAACGATACAATATCGTTATTCCTTTGTACAAACCCCATTGTATAGCCACCTTCAACTTCACCGTGAAAAGTTAAAAACATTAAAAATAAAGCTAGAAGAATTTGAGAAAGATACACGCATTTATGTAGCATAATTTGTGTGCGTACTATAAACAATATATTCAATTCTATGCTTTGGTGGGTGGTGGGAAAGAACTATTAGCAACGAGGTTTGAGAATTTTTCATCCTCTTAGGATTTTGATTTCTAGTGGATAGAATATTCTATGGCTACACCCTTCTTCGGGTTTTGATATATTTTTTCTTTGGCATCAAAGTAACCTTGCATTAGTTGAGATCACCAACCAAGTCGAACTAATAAGATAAAATTCCTACCGGGGTTCCTAATTCATTGTGAAATGGTTCAAAAATCCCAATTTAATAATGAGTTCAAAAGAATTATAACCAATTGGATTGGGACCTTTTTTTTTTTTTTTTTCTTAAGTCTTCTCCGGTAAGAGGGTTCCATTAGTTCTCTTTTCGGGTAAGAGGGTGTTAGGAAAAATACAAAAAGGAAATTAAAAATACCATTGGAATTGTATAAATAAAATAATGTAAGAAGACATTAAAATAAATAGAGTAATTATAAAATTAGAAGAAATTGTTATTGAGATAATAGCGGTATTGAAAAGAATCGAGGCTTGTGTTGCACATATTTTTCTCAAAACAGATTCGTCCCTCACTGTAATACAAGATGACTGTTTCCAGGATGCAACGGTTGAAAGTAGCTGATTAGCATCTCGTTACTACTTTAAACGAACTAAAAATGCTCATAATTTTATTACCAAACTAGAACAAAGAATTAAACTATCTAAGTTACTAAGAACTAAACTCTTAAAACAAAGAGAAAAGATAAATTTAGAGTGAAGAAAAACTCTCAAATTTTTTGGTGTGTATAATATGGAGGAAAACACTTCCTTATACAATACTAGGATGTCGGAGGTTTCAAATTCTTAGTTAATTTTGTATTTAACATAAATATTGTTACAACACTTGTGAATGAATTTGTAACCACAAATTGATTATGGAATTGAACCAGTTCAAATACAAATTAACTATATAATTGACTAAACTTGAAACCTATGAATTATTGTCACAATTTCATTCAACTTAAATATATTGTTTTAATATATTATTATTTTCCAAAGGAGGGTTCTGCATCTACTAAAATCAAAATCATTGTTAAGATCAATAGCAATAATGGCATCAAATACGAAACAATATAAAGATCATCCCAGAATACATGAATGCAATCAACAGTACAAAAGAAAAAAAAAAAGTAAGCATAGAAGACGAAGACGGAAATTATAAATTCTTGAGTAAAAGCCTCCAAATAAAAATAGAAGATCTTGGAAGAGAAAGAGGGAGAATGATCAGAGTGTGAATTTTTTGATGGTTTTAACTGCACCGTGAGTTACGCCCTGTACGTGCCGGGGGGACACTTTTTTGATGGTTTTAACTGCACTGTGAGTTATGGCCCTGTACGTGCCGGGGGGCTCCTATGGCCCTGCACGTACACGGCCGACGTTGTTTGTATCATGTGTTCAATGGAGTTTATCCTTACCAAACAATATGTTGTCTGCTGTAGCCAAAGAAGCAGACTCCATTGCTATGATTGCTTTGTCAAGGTTGGTCTCTTCAATCTAAAGTTAGTCTAATTATATGTGCGCGCGCTAAACTTTTACCTTTGGAACAAGTTCTTTCCTCTTCCCGGACCTGCAGAATTGTTGCTGTTGCAGAGATCCCCAGCTCCCTAGTGAGTGTCTATGTAGAGTAATGTTTGGAAACCTCAGAAACAAAGCAGAGTGAGAAAGGATATACATATATTTAGATAGATACTCATATTTTTATATTCCTGGAAAAAGAAAGAGGTTTTAATAATTTTTTTACAGAAGGAGTGTTACCTTATTATAGCCATAAAAAGGGTGATTCTGTGTCGTCAATTGAACCCATTCTTTTTGTTTGTTTTTATTCTTGCATGGTAATATTTCATTATTGTTAACTAAATTTGGTTCAAAAGCTTGAGCAAGTGAGGTTACATCTATGTTATTTAAATATTGTCTTCGATACGTTCTTCACATTTAGGTTTTATATATTTTTTACCTATTAAAATCTTACGTTTCGCATTAGTGACGACGATATTTGAATTCAGAACCTTTGTTCCATGTTAAATTACTTAATCTAGAAATTATATTCAGCTCTATAAATTGAATGGATTAACAGCATGTTCGGGCATGTGTTTTTTGTAAACTGATGAATTTTGAAGAAAAAGCAGAGAAAAATCTTCATTATTCGAAGAAATAGTGCAGTCTTAAAAACTTTACAATGATTATAGAGTGAAAAGAAACGCAATTATGCTTTGGAATCTATAAATTTGTGTATATTCTAAGCCAAATCATTAATCACATCGTACTCAAACCCAAGAAATCCTAATTATTACTGGATTAGCAGAACACAAACACCACCTCCTAATTATTACCAGATTAGAAAAATACAAACACCACTTCCACAATCCTCAACTGGCACCTTCCATGCAGCTTCCTAATTCTTTACTTTTTGAGAAAGGATGAATGTGGAGAACAGATCATTGGTATCCAATCTTTATTTGGTTCTTTCATATTTAACAGTTAGAAGAAAATGTGAAGAAATCATGCGTGTTTGTTGGGAAAATGAACTTTTGTCGATCATTTTTAGATCCTTTTGTTGCATGTAACTACTGTTTCGAAGAAGAAAGTAGTTAAAAATATGGGGGAATATTAATCATTAACAATTTAGTGACTTCATATGATCGTCTTTGTTTGAAAACGACCACGCATTAATTTGATTCTTTCCTTCCAGGTCTAGTGAGCAATTTCCTATACATTTCTGCTAATCGACATTTTATCAGAGAATTCAACTTTTGAGTTTGCTTTTCTTTCTCTCTCAAAGGGGTTCAATAATATCTTTGCTGCCTGTGACGATGATGCCACTTTTGAAGTTAATTAACATTAAATTGTTATGTACATTTTCTAGATTTATGCAAATCAACTATCGGTCGAGTAGCGGTGTCAAAATGGGTGTGGTGCCTGGCTCGTGTGATTCGGCATGGGAAGTGTTGGTTCTTGATTTAAAAAAAGAGATTTGTAAAATGGCCCAAAGACTCCGTTACTTTCACAAAATCTTGCAAAACTTTGTTACCCCCTTCACGAGATTAAGAAGTATCTTCCTACTATGCCAAATGTCCAATAATATGTTTATATGATTCAGAGTAAGAAGTTTGTTATTCAAAGATTATTGTCAACGATAATAATAATATCTCCAATAATATGTTTAATTAAATATTAATAAACGATATTACTCTTACGATCGCTGATTGTCAACGTTGATCGATTCATTCCCTGCTTAACAAGATTTGTGGCTCCGCCCTGATGAAACCATAAACTGCGGTTTGTGAATATAATGGTAAATTGCTTTTAATTAAAAAAAAACTATATTGTCCTTACCTTAGAGTTAAATAAATAAACAATAAACTAAGAAAATAAGGCATAAGAAATGATACAATATATTCGAATCCTTAAAATGGAATGTTTACCGTTTGTCCAATAAATTTCTGACAATCCATGTCTTCCTGCTGTACAAGAAATCATCTTTTCCATGCAATATTCCACTGCACATTTGCCATTTTTCCGAATCCAATAAAGCAATAAATTTCTGACAATCCCCGACTTCCTGCTGTACAAAAAAAGCATCTTTTCCATGCAATATTCCACATTTGTCTTTTTTCCCAATCCAAAAAAACCATAAATGGACAAAAAACGAATAAGGACAAAAATGTAAATTACATTTGAAATGGAATGGATTCACATGTAGGCGGTCCCACATTAACCCACTCCCAACCAGCAGCATTCTATGAAGTTAAGAAGAAATGACAGTGTGTCACCTTCTTGCCCTGAAATTTAGGTGCCAAGGTCCCGCTCCAAACCAGCGGAATCCTAGGAAGTTAAAAGAAATGACTCTGTCAATACCTTGTTCTGAAATTGAAGCTGCGAAGGCACTATTATTTCTGTCACATACCTTTTCTTGCTATGCCTGTGGGGGTATTGGCATTCATGATAATACTACTTTTTGAACAAAGTTAAATCATTATGTACTTTTTGAACAAAGTTAAATCATTATGTACTTTATTGGGTACCATTGTACCAAGAATCAATCTTGTGGTCATTACTCACGTGTGTATTTATAAGGAGTATCTAACGTCCAGAAATTTTTATAGAATAAATGTTTTATTTATATGCTATATTTTTATAATTTTGATAAGTTAAGGGATTGAAGTGAAATAATACTAAATTCATTTTTAATTGAGTCAAATAATTATATTTTGATAGAGCAATGATAAGTATATTAAAGATTTTGCTACTTGTACATAAAAATGTATATATTGAATTACATAATATGATGTAAGGAAAAAATTTGGACGAAAAGTTAATTATTTTTTAAATTGACAAATGATACAGTGTCACGTGACATTATGTAAATCCATTATATAAATTACTTGGTTAGGATATATTTTCAAATAATTAGTAGGTTTACCTAATATAAGTACTCTATCTGCTTATTTAATAAGGGATTGTACTCAAACGGAGAGACCAAATGCACCCTTGATTGGTAAATGGACAAAAAACAAATAAGGACAAAAATGTAAATTAAATTTGAAATGGAATGGAGTCACATGTAGGCGATCCCACATTAACCCACTCCCAACCAGCGGAATTATAGGAAGTTAAAATGACATGACAGTGTGTCACCTTGTGCTGAAATTGAGGTGCCAAGGTCCCACTCCAAATTTTTGTTTGTGAATTTTTGTTTATATGCTATATTTTTATAATTTTGGTAAGTTGAGGGATTGAAGTGAAATAATATTAAATTCACATTTAATTGAGTCAAATAATTATATTTTGATAGAGCAATGATAAGTATATCAAGGATTTTTCTACTTGTACATAAAAATGTATGTAACGAAAAAATTTGAATGAAAAGTTAATTATTTTTTAAATTGACAAATGATAGAGTATCATGTGACATTATGTAAATTCATTATATAAAATTTTGATGTACATGTAGCAAGATCCGTATATTAATATTAGACTAGTTTTGTAATTCATATTAAATGGCACGTTATGTAATTGAGAAATAGTTCTTTCGAATAAGTTTAGCACAAGTTATTGAAGTTGAAAGAAATTATCTTTGATTAATAATTAAATGAGTTTGTTAAGGATTTAAGAATTTTAGCAGCCATAAATATCTATCATATTTTGTTAAATTTAATTTTAATCTTAATTGGATTATGAAAAAGTAATATTAATCCTAATTAAACTGAGATAGATTTATTTTTTTACATCCCCTTCTAAAATTGATTATTGATACAATTCTTGTACTTAATTCCAAACTCAGTTTGATTAGGATAAACTTTAAAACTAAGTATAAATCAATTGGGATTCAACAATTAAACCATACTATAAATATGCCACTAGAAAATTTCCTCCATCATATATTTTCTTTCATTGAAACGAAAAATATGATAAGATATGGTCATCCGGTACCAAAAATATGATATATCATAAGCTCTAACCGGTATCCAAAGGTATATGATGGTATGACTATTTAATAAGTGTCGAATACGCTTTATTTCATAAGTTTCAGATATAAATTTATTGGATTTTTCCAAATATATAGGAATAAGATAATGTAGATAAATCTTTGCTCTTTTCATTTTATTAATAAAGAGTATTAAAAAATGCATTTTCAATAAATCATCTTTACTTAAATTTATGAATATTTATTTGTCACGATAAATTTTTAAAGAAATTTTGGTAGCAATTTAAATATTAAAAATTGGATCGTTACAGAATGGTACAAAAGTATTCCATGCCAGCAGTAAAAAAGTTCGAACTTAAATATATTTGTTAATTAGTGGATCAAAATGGATCTAACCCCCTGGATCATTTGCGATTCGACACGGAATGTGTGGTCCTTGATTCAAGAAAAGATATTTGTTTATATGTAAATTGGATCTAACACTCAGTTTCTTTCACAAAAAATGTTGTGCAAAAAGTATGGTTACAAACTTTATTTATTGACTTTCTTAATATGCTTATAATCTTTCATTATCATACTTTGTAAGTTAATTGTCAAATTCGTGAGAAAATGTTATAGGTTCCACCAGTAGTATCTCAACCAAAATCTTTGGGCTGTGATTTTTATAGTTTTCTATATAACATGTTATGATTTCTTGTTATAACATTACAACTTGTGTAAAATATATATATTTTTAACCATCATAGATATTTTCAAATTCCGGCGATCGTTTGCATTTTGAATGTCAAGTCAACGATTGGACGAAAGATAATATGAGTGCAAGAGAGAAATATGTGATTGGCTAGAGTTAGAGAATATATCTTATTGTTAATGAACTCACATATACATAAAGAAATAAATGGGTCAAGTGAGCATGATGGGCCGAGCTCCAAGCCCAATATGATGTTGCTTGTTTAAATAGTTCAATTCAATCACAAGATGCTATTATTTAATTAGATATGCTCAATCAATTGAATAGTCAATGCTACGTGGGCATATATGAGACCACATCCGTCTGAGCATGCCATGTAATTTATGGCTTTAACAATAATCTCTCAAGTCTGAATTTTACATTCATGTAAGGGTCGAACTTCGAAATATAAGTTTTTTAGTAGACAAGGTCTTATAGATTGCCTCGAAAATTTGAGTAGCTTCAATAAATAAGGGCTTACGAACTTCATCGAAAATATGCATAGATCCCAAATAGGTGAGAACTTACGAATTGTCTCGAGAATATAAACCGCTTCAATAAGTGAGGACTTAAAAACTGCAAAAAAAAAAAAATATATGTACAAGCCTGAATAAGTGAGGACCTAAGAACCGCCTTGAAAGATAGATACTGCATATAATTTGTCGAAATTTTTGCAACATCTCCTCTGTAACACAAACTAAATCACTATGTAATACAACATAATATCCCCATCGCACATATATAAAATAAATGGTGATTCATTTGCCCCTCAAATTACTCATGACGATAAAGTGAATAATAACATCACATTTCTCCAAGATATAATATGAATAATAACCTTGTTCTTATCATTTCACTTTAATTCTCAATGTATCGAGATATTGATGAGTGATTTTATCTTATTCATTGATAACTTAAAGAACTTTTAGTAATAGAAGTTCATTACACGTTTAGGATTAATGTCCTAAGTACAACAATCAAGTAAAATTAAATTCCTGTTGATTAAAACAAATGACCTCAAATTTGTGCACTACAAAAAAAACACGTAAAAGTTGATTACCAATGCATTCATGGATCCAGCCTTGAAGTTGTGTGCCCATCCCGGTCTTTTTTCTCGGGATAAGTATACCAGTGTTGGCAATTTGTTCCCCTCGATATCAACTGCATTAGGGTTCCATCCATCTATTATAATCTGAAAGCAGAACAATTCTCTGTAACTAGAGGAAAAAGAAAATTGAAGCCAGTTATCTCCTAAAAATTGTTGGATAGGTTTTTGCCAGTAGAGTAAATTTTATTTGTACTTGCTATATTTTGATTAACAAAAAAACTATTAATTATTTTTCAATAAATTATTTGTATTAAATTGAGTTCTTAAGTTGTTAAGCACGGAATGATTCGATTTATAATTTGATTTAATTTATATTGTCCATAATTTATAAATAAAGACGAATACTTTATTTTATAAGATTGTCTCAATCTTTGATTTTGGTAAGAACGTTGAGCATCATTTTTGAATGTAGGATTCCCCTGTTCCTAATGAGGATCCAAACCAAACTGGCCTTGATATGGTCGAGGGGCCGTTCGGGGATCACTATGGTTCCTCTCTTCTCGAGAATTATTACATCCTTAAATTTAATTTGTGAAATAAACAACAGGAATTTAATTTTACTTGATTGTTGTACTTAGGACATTAATCCTAAACGTGTAATGAACTTCTATTACTAAAAGTTCTTTAAGTTATCAATGAATGAGATAAAATCACTCATCAATATCTCGATACATTGAGAATTAAAGTGAAATGATAAGAACAAGGTTATTATTCAAAATTTTCTTTTTCATATGTATTAATATAAAACAAGGTTTGAATTTGTATGTTCAAATTTAAAAAAATGCACGTGTATACATCTAGTTAATTGCTCCAATGAGATAGTGTGATGTCACTGTTTTACCTTCTCTTTTCGTCAAACTCGTTGTATGCATAATTTTAATTGATTTAAAGCTATGTATTGACACAATTCATTTCTTCTCAAGTTCAACAATATTATTTTCAAACATATTCCCGCAAAATCATCAAAAAGAAGCTTCATAAATATCAATTATTTACATTATAATGTTCAAACTAAACCTAGTCACAAAATTCAAATAAAAGTGAGATAGAGAATGCACTTGATGATTAGAATTTGTAAGTAGAGATAATTTAGCTGGAAATTGATAATTACGATTGTTGCTTTCATAATCTATGTAAAGACAACATTAAACGATCTTAAAATGATAGAATTGGAGAAGTAATTTAACAAAGAGTGAAAAAAATTAAAAAACCTGTAATTTTGTTTGTATATTTCTAGATTTGCAGAAGATAACTATGAAGAATACATTTTGAAGCAACATCGATCTTGTTTTTGTTTGATTTGTGGTAGATTTCTCTTTTTCCTTTTAATTTTCCTTTTATTTTTTGAGATTGGAGGTTGATATTTGTAGAAGAATGAATGTCCGTAGGTTTGAGCTTATATTTTTCTATGTTTTTTAAATGAAGATACTAGTCAATATATATTAATTTTCGGCTATTTAGTTAGCTTTATTTAGATATTTTCATCTATATTACAAAATAAAATAATATATTGTCTTTTGTGGGACGATGATGGATAACAAGAATATCGTTGTTCTCAAACGATATTTGCCCCATTTGGAATTGAATTTGAGGTTTAAAGGGATATAGGTGAATGATTTGAAGGATTAATTAAGCATTGTAATAGAAAAACACATAAACACTTAGTATTTTCTATTAAAACTTTAAGAATACAAAACAAAATTTGAATATTAACGGAAAGAGGTTTTAATCTTTCTTGTGTAATGGAATTTAATCTGAAGTTGTTTGTATCGATCATTTATCCCGTATTTATAAACCTCAATCAATACTACACGAAATAGTGTCAAATTATGAAGAAGAGTAACAAATTTCCATAAAAAACGCCATGTTTTAATTTGAAAAATCAGCCAACGGCTTGTTTTTAACTCTACGCGGTCACATAGGTTGTTCAATGGTAAGGCATACAAGCCCTGCATGCCAACATGTGACCGTATGCCTTCATGGCCTCTGCGGGCCAAAGTTTTAGCCCTCAATTTCATTTTTTTGTTCCACACACTTTTATTGATTTTGAACAACAATTTCAATAGATACTTGACCTTATTCTCATCTTCCTCATTGCAGCTTATCACTCTGTTTTTCGGAGTTCAATTATCTTCGCTCAATTACAAGTTATTTACCATTGTGTCAACTTTGGCCTGATGATAATCCTTGTGAAGTTAACATTAGATAGTTATGTTATTTATGCAAATTGACCCAATGCATCGTTACGGAAACAACTTACATCTATACTATAAAGTGTGGTATTGTGGTTTAAAAACTCTATCAATCAGCATTTCTTTTTTCTGGTGAGAGAAATAGTGGTGTCAAATGAGTCGTATCAAGTTATAATTTGAGAGATTTTTTGCGATCTAACTTGAACGAGGTTGAGATTGTTTCTTCCTCAACTTATATTGTCAAAACGATGACAATACATTTTGTTTTTATACTGATAATCGCATTGTATTGCGTTTTTAATTTATTTTATTTTGAACAAGTGTGAAGTTGGTTCCATATAATCTAGAGTGGAAATCACATATTAATTGAAACTTGAACATATCTACTTTTTAATAGGCTGGATTTTGGAGATGGCAAAGAGGTTGATCTTCAAGAGTGCCCAGGATCAAAGCTTGATCAACAATGTGTCAAGTATTTTGGACCAGTATGCGATCAAAATTACATTACCATTTGCAAGAGATTTTTGTTCTACATTGATGACATGTTTGACACATATTACTAAATAGAATAATTTAAAAAAAAAAATTTGGAGCTAAAATCTCATTAAGCCCCTATTTGGTTCAACTAAAAAAGTTGAATAAAATTTAAATCAAAGTTAAGAATTAATTTTAACCATATGTTTCATGAATCTATAACTTTTCAATCACATAATTCATCAACTTTTATAATAAACCAAATAGGGGCTTATTATATTCTTACATCAATCACGTTATATCTTATATTATTCCTATTTCCATTTTTCAATTTCATGTTATTAATTTCTTTTGATAATATGAATTATTCATTTATCGATAACAATTTACTATTATGATAAACCCTGTTTGAACCCCATTATCTCATTTTTTTTTAAACTCATTTTTAACTATACATTCTTTCAATATAATAATATACACAAACCCAAATCTTTTTCCTATTTTTAACCATACAATTTTCAGAAAATCACTATTACAAAATGCATTATTTGTTAAAAATGGGGCTCAAACGGGGGATAAATATTACTTAATGAATAGAGTATGTGATGTAACTATTACATTGCTCTCTTGATTACTTTATGGTTAAATTTAATATCCATCGTAAAATGTTATTCTATTCTAACCCATGCAACATTTTAAGTAGGGTCTTAAGTTTTCTATTCTTCTTTGATATGATCAGAAAGAGAGAGTATTATGAGTATGTTGTTGTTGATGGAAAAATATTGCGCAATATGACTGGAACACCTCTTCATGGACCGCCACAGTTGAAATATATCTTTCTAGTGAGCACAGCTAAAAATCTCTACATTGGAGAGGTAAGGTCTAAAAAAAAAAAAAAAAAAAACTAGAAATACACACGTTATGTTTTTCTAAAGTCTCACTCTACGGAATTGATCTCCTAAAGATCGGTGCTTAGTTTATGCCAAGCACCAGTGACGTGGTACATTACAATAGATAGTGTAATTAGTTATGAAACGAAACATTATCTTTCATCATCTATTGTAGTGTGCTTGTCACTCGAGTACTTAGTTTATACTAAGCACCCGTGCTTATGAGATAAATTCCGGAATTGATCTCCTTATGCTAAGCACTCGGGTGATATAACACAGTACCGGTGCTTCGGAGATTAGTCCTCTATATATATATTCATTGTTACATCTATTCAACATTCAGAAAGAGAGAGGAATTTTCCATCATTCAAGCTTTCTTGCTGGAGGAGCTACATTAACTGCTAGGAGACTCTTGGTAGAAGATGGAGTACTTAAGGTAAATGAATTAAGTTATTTGTCCAATTTAGTTGACACCTTGGTTGATAGATTGATGACATGTAATTATTTAAATGGTTGGATTAAATATGTGAGATATGAAAGATTATTTGAGATTGTGCCAAGTGTAAGGGTGTGTTTGTCTCCCATTTTTGGGAGAAAAATAGAGTAATGAATAATATGTTTTTGAGAATGTGTGGTTGAAAAATAAAGTTAATTCATTGATTTGTATGTAGAATATTTTATAAGATGAATATGTGGTGGAGAATCTTACTGTAGCAAATAATTTTTTAGAATAATGGTAGACAAACAAGAGCTAAATTCGATAAGACGAGTATAAACTAGGATGTACATGTAGCAAGATTGAAAGAAATCCAAGGCAGTCTTGTATTTTAAATTATTGATAATACGTAGAACATTTTTATCAAGTACTAAAGTGTGTTGAAACAGAGCAATGTAATTGATCTACAAATGCATTACATTGGCTCTTAGCATTGTTAAAACAAGGCATTTTACTTCTATATTTTAATACATTGGCTTAGAAATAGAATGATTGATTTTCAGTGTAAATTAGTCAAGAATTAATTCTTAGCAGAGTCACTTGTTATAGTGGACGCTCTTAAGAGAAATAGGATTTATATACTAAATGCTGAACAAATTATAAGTTCCATTTCGCAAACTATCTCAAATCCGAAAGATAAGTCACAATTACGGCATCAAAGGATGGGCCACATTAGTGACAAAAGCCTTCAACACTTAAAAAGTACACGGTGGGGTGTTTGGAAATGATTTTATTTTTGTGCGAAATTGTATTTTTGTGTTCATAAATCCGTTAATATTCTTGAATATCTACATGCTAATTTATAGGTGTTGGCATCTAATTTGGTTTTAGATTATGTTGATTGTAGATGAGATACAATATATTGCTGCCATTGTTGGTTAAAACGGGTCGTCTATGTGGGTTGATCCGAACCGATCCTATTTGTATGGAATGATTTTTGGAGTGAGGAGTTAAATTTTAAGTTTGAAATCAACCTCCCACCACCCACAACCTTACACCAAAACCATACTATGTGATGTAAAATTCGGGTAGAAGAATATATACAAAAATACATCAGGATGTGGCTTGATTTTGTAAGATTTACATCTCTAAATTGGTACTTGGGATGTGGCTATCAAACTCCTTCTACTGTGATTGAGTTTTTGACCAAGAAGAGAATGCAAGACAGTGTGAATAGCAAGCGAATCGTCTCTCTCGTCCTAGTATGGCATTTTTGGTTGCTATTGATCTTTCAAAGTCTAAAGTAGAAAGAATCCGGACTGAGGACAAGGAGCGGAGAGTAATGGAAAAGATTTTTTTTGAGAATAATCCACTCTGTTGTTCTCACTGGTCACAATATTGATCCTTCATTGTACGGAGACCTAAAAAGGAGAAAAACGCTATGAGGGGCTATTAAAGTAGTGCAGCCATGGAGGTTCAAGCAGCGGAGATAGGCAGGAATTTAAAGGACGGGAAGATTTGCATGGAAATGATTACGTCAACAGTGAAAAATTGCATGCAGTTTCGAGTCTTGATATTGCTGGGTCGGGTCAAAAGGGTGATGGTGCTGGATTGGATCATGATCTTTAATTGGCGCAGAATTTGGGCCCAAATGGGTTACCAGAATTGGGCTGATTAATTTTTGTATATAATATTTGCTAAATATGTACAAGCGCGTGCACGTGCACGTTACCATGCAAAAGATTATGCATGCGTCATTTTCCATAGACTGTGTACTTTAAGTTTGTCGAGAAATTAGATTAGACTAACGAAATTTTGTTTGGGCTCTAATTTCTCTCCAACTGTGAATTCTTATGTGAAAAAAAATCTTATATTGATGCAGCTAAAAAATATTAAATTTTGTTTGTATTTTCCTTCTTCGATAAAAATCATTCAGATACTTCACAACATCGCATATCATAAACTTCGAAAAGAATCTTCACTTCACAAAGCCTTGTATCCTTAACGAGGTGATAAAATTAAAAACACAACAAAAACTGTAATTAATTATGAAGTTGTCGTAGTAGAAATATCATGTTCGATGCTTACATCAATAAACAATAATCACTTTAATTTTGGGTAACTTGAAGATTTCATGCTACTTATCGTGGAAAATTATTACCAAGTTTCGAACAATGTCAAATTTTGTCCAAGAAAATGAAGTTCTTGAATGTAATCAACATGGATTTTGATTAATATCCTTGGTCTCTGGATCCTTCTCAACTACATAAATGGTCCGAGCCGACTAGATTGAATAACACTTGACTCTGTTAATACTTGAAGATTTATTACTTAGAATCGTTTGACCTAATACTTGGCTGGTTGAATCCAATTACAATTTTATTGAAAATGCTTTATAAAATAGTTACAAATATTGTTAACAACTAGTTTAACAATATTCTCGATGAAAACTTTTCATTTAAAGAAAAACAACATGGCTAAGCAAGCTGAACTAAAGAAATGTCCTAGTATTATAGGGGAAAGATAAATGGCCAGGGTTGGTGATCAACTTAAATCCAGGGCGCATACGTGACGCCCCCCTCCTCGCCCTGGATTTAAGTTGGTCACCAACGCGGGCTTTCTAGCACGGCTTAGTATTATATTGATATTTGGGAAACAATCATAGGCGGCAGCCAAATATGAAAAAATTTAAAAAGGAAATATCATCAAGAAAAATACAAAGTCAAATAACGAATCACCAATAGTGGAAGTTCATGAGTCACCAATCATCACATAACTTCCCTTCTTACGTTTCTTTAGCTTTTTTCTTTTTTCTTTTGTTTTTTTCCATTTTCTTTTGTGTGTTTTTGTTCGATAAATTTTTAAATAAATCGAAAGATGGACTTAATTAAGAAGAAATTGTTAAGAATTAGAAACTCTAATTATATATCACTAAAGCAATAAAATTGCTGACACAAAAGAATATGCAAAATTAATAGAGTTTTGACTCAAGTTTACGTTATTTTCCGTCGCTACTCTAAATCATTATAATGAAAATGTTTACAAGAGAAAAATAGACAACCTATTTTCTCTAACATTTATGATGGCTCCATCTTATAGGACAAATTAGAGCAAAATCGAAACTACAAGTGTGAAGTTTCTAAAGTATTTTTAATGAAATTATTTAAAAGAAATGACAGCTAAATATTTGTCAGCAACCATCTAAAAGTGTTCAGGATACGGCTTAGATCGAAACCTAACAATAATGATCCAAGAATCAATGGGATCGAGAAGATTTCATAACATTATATATAGCTCATTGCAATAATTTGTAAGTCAATAGCGATTTAATTTTCAAAAGATTCCATTTTAAATAACATCGTATATTTGAAAAATTATAAGCACGGTATTGACAATCACTCAGTAATTGAAATATGACAATCATATTACACCTACCACGCGTACATTGACATACAAATGAATCGACAAAAACCAAGATATTTAGTCCTTGCTAGTTGCTAGCCGATGCTAGTTAACTTTTTGTCCAAACCCGCACATTCAGCCAAGACAAGAAACTTTCATTAGAAAAATAATTAGAACTACACGCACCATTACTATTGAGACAAAAACTATGAATACTGCATCTTTGCCTCTCCATATGTAACTTCCAGTTTTGATTAAAAATTCATATTTGAGTCTTAAAATCCTTTTCCAAAAGTCCAGGATCTTGTGAAAATTGTTCGTTGGAGCAAAGTTTCAGGGCCATTGAAGATGTCCACCACCCCACAATGAGGAGACATCATTTTTGACACCGTACCAGAATCTAAAACTCCAGTAACCTCGAGTTGTATCTGAGTTGATAAGTCATGATTGCAAACTCTAATTCTTCGTTGAATTCATCATTCTTGTTATGATCAAGAGTAGGGAGATAACCAAACTTGTTGAGATAGAGTAGGGATGTCAATGGGCCGAGCCGAGCCGGCCCATATAAGCACGAGCTCGGCTTGTGCTCGTCACGAGCCGAGCTCGGGCTCATTTGTAAACGAGCCGAGCCTCGTTACTCGGCTCGTGAGCTCGTCAAATTTTTTTTTTTTTTTTTTTTTNGAGCCGAACGAGCCAGCCTGCTCGGCTCGGGCTCGGGCTCGGGCTCGGGCTCGTAATTTTGACGAGCCCGAGCGGCTCGTGGCTCGTAAAAAACGAGCCGAGCGGCCGAGCCGACGAGCCGCTCGGCTCGTTTGCCATCTCTAAGATAGAGTCCTTTGATGTTATCGCCCTTTTTAGAACCTTGGAAGTTTTTGAGACTCGAGAACACACACTGAGCTGTGGTCAACTCGTACATGTACGTGAGAGTCCGGGATAGAGTAAGGGGGGCTAGGAAAATGAGGAATAAGGATAAGAAAAATCCAAGACTAACAATGGCTGTTATGATCAGAATTGTTGCCAATTCTACAAAGAGAGATAATTTATATTGTAAATTATGTTCTAATTTAGGGAAGAAAATTATGGAAATATTGTTGGAAAATCCATTGGATATTATGCCTAGAAGGGAGTATTTTCGCAATATTTTTTAACAAGACAGATATTTCGCAATGAATGGACTAAAATATGGAAAACTCTGGTGCAAAGGTGATTGAGAATATGAAAAACAAAAATGAAAAACGTCCCTTCATATCCTTAAAATATCACATGAAAAATATTCAATTGTAAAAACTCCTTTTTAGAGAAAAAAAAAATGAAGTTTTAAAGTATTTGTCATTAATTATACTTTTCATATCTACATATTATTGATATTATGCAATAATTTTGTGAGAAGTGTTATACTTATATTTTATAATATAGAATTTTATATAAATGTTACAAACAAATAACGCTAATGGTGCATTTGATTGCGAATATAGAATTTACATGGAAATAAAATAAATTATAGGCAATTCAATTGTCTAGAACTCATCTATATGGAAGTTATTAATTTAATGTGTTTGATTGATTTAATTTTCAACTTAGAAAATATTATATTTGTCTTTTTTTTTTTATTTATATGTAGATGAGAGAGAAAGAGAGGGTGCATTGCAAAAAGTAGAAAAATATTTTCCACGGAAAAATTGTCAATCAAACAATACAAAAATAGGAAATCAGGTGGAAAAAATTGGCAATCAAGAATTCTATAATAATATTATGTTTGCAAATTCGTAAGATATTTATTTGATACCTAGAAAATTAGTAAAATAGTTTTTTTCAAGTTATTGCATGTAATTAAATTTTTATATGATAAATGCAAGAATATAATTTCTTTTCATATTGAAAAAGATATGATATTAACGAAAAGATAGAACCAGAAAATATAGGAGAGATTATACTCTTTACAGATTTAGAGAAAGATTGAAATGGTTTTCACTGGATTTCTAGATATTATAACTTCAACAAAAATGCTACTTGTATCGATTTTTTTGTACAGATGAATTTACAAGTACTGAGTTGATAGGATTTCATTGTCCGGATTTATTTTTTGTCCAAATTTCAATGAGATCTTGCAAACTGACATTTTGTAAATGTGTCTGTAAAAACAACATGTACATGTAGTTTGTTCATGTTAAATGATCGACCAATTTAATTACTTGAAACAAATAAGTATTCATCAAAACCTCATATCTTTCTTTTTGATTCAGCTCTATTTTTTTAAGTTAAAATGATCAAAACATTCTTTTTCATATATCCAATTTCGAAATGTTGTTGGATACTAATACATTCATTAGTTTTCACAAGTTTTATCAAACTAGATGGAACGATAATCCTTTGCATTTTGATAATATTATATTTGAGAATATCCAGTTATATAATAACAAATTATGAAATTCTATAATTGAATGGGGTTTCTGTGGGAATTTGGAGGCTGTTTCGGCTACAAATCTTGCCAACATTTAGATTTCATTTGATTTCGAAAGGGTAGAATTAACGAATCATAACATCAAAAAAATAAAAAATGCACTCGATATCTATCACCTCATTAACATTACATTCCACAACTATGTAGTTTGTTCTGGCCATTTATAGGGTCCTCCAGGAGTCTCGAGTATTTGTCATGTAAATTCAAGTATCATAAAGAAGCTGATCATCAGAATTTTCTTCATTAATCCGTTCAATATAACAAACACTTGGGCTTAAAAAACTTTGAATGTATAAGAATGCATAACATGAAGACAAACATTACATTTTCAAGTTTCAACCCATAAATTCTATTTTATTGTTTTTTTATTCAAAAGCCTTGTACAAATAAAGCGCCAGCAGTTAACGTTCACATACAGCATTAATCCTATCAAGATCATCTGGGTGCAGAATTTTTTTTGACCTTATTCCGATCAATTGAAGCAAACATAATCGCATCTTCAACACTTGAATGCCCAAGACTAACATGCCTGATTTCGTTTAAAGCAACATTTACCATGTCATACATATGAGGATTGGCACCATTTGTCCAAACCTCACTACAAGAAAATGTGGTTTCAATGATGGATATTTCTATTTCTAACGGCCATTATTCTGTTGGTAACCTTACTTATCGATGAAAATTTTCGACTGAAACATACCGTTGGTGAAAGTTTCATCAGTAATTTTTTCGACAGCAACATAAGTGTCGGCGATTACTGACGGATTTACCTAGACACAAATCTATTGAAAACATCGATGGATTTTTCAGCAACAATTTTAATGATGGCTTAGTTCAATGAAAATAACGGCAAATTTGGAATTGTTATTTCTGTTGGTAAATTCCTACATTATTTCCTACAGAATTAATTTCATTATTCTTTCCCTTCCCAATTTTTGATGAAAGTTTCCTAAAATAATTCCGATGCAATTTTGTATTAAATTTATAAAGAAAAATAGATGAAATTTATATTTAATATATTATTCAATTATTCTTGTAAAAAAATATTGAAGATGTAGAAATTTCAAATGTATACCAAGTAATATGAAATTGCATTGATTTCAAACTACAAAAAATAACAACGCACTACTAACAAGCAACATATTATCATATGAAAAACATGTATTGAATTACATGATTTATCACATATGAATACACATGTCATAGATATTATTCCTAATATATATTATCTATGTGTTGATTTTCTCGCTTTCTAAACTTGTTGTGAGTATTTCTATATTACAACAAGCAACTTACTATCTAATTGGTGATAAAAAAATCAAATAGTTTAACGGAAATACAAAACCAATCAAGAAAAAGCAAGAAATACTAAACTAATTGTTTTGAATTAAAATAAACAAACAATAGTGTTAATCATTCATCACTTGAGCTTGCTTATGAATGTTGAGATTGGGACACTTCCTGTACAAACTTTTGTACCGTTCACATGTTTATGGATAGCTCTCGAGGTCCTTTTGTTTAAATCTATGTATTTCATTTCAAATTTGATGAACTCGAGTTGATGGGAAGAACTTCATGGTGAATTCTTGAACCATGTCGTTCCATGATTATGTGCTCCCAAGAGGTTGAGAAAATATACATACTTTTGTAGCCTCCTTTAGAGTGTGATGGAATAAACGGATTCGAAATGTATCTTGTGAAATTCCCTCGTAACTTATCACTTCGTACAGCATGATAAAGGCATATAAGTGTTCATGAGGATTCTCTGTGGCCTTCCCATAAAACTTGATGTCATAATGATTTTGGAAAAGGTTTATGATATTTGGTCAAATGTGAAAGTTAACTTGTCCGAATGGCGCATAGATGATTAGAGGTTGAACTTGGAGCTGGCATTAGATTAACATAATCCCCTACTAATACTGGCAGAGTAGGAGGTGGTTGTTGAATTGGAAGTGTTGCTTCCTGTAGTGTATCTTGAACTTGACTTTTGTTCCCAACCATTACCCTGGCTTTTATCCGTTCTTTTCTGCGGTGCTTCAAGGTCCTTTCAATCTTGGGATCTATAGGGAGAATCTCGATCATTTCAAAAACTTGTATAAATCGGTAGAGACATGCAAGGAGTGAAACAAGAAAAGATTAGGTATCTCAATTAAATCCTAAACAAACAAAAATAAAAAATTGAACTTAATATAAACTACTAAACTAAAATTAAATCCGTTATTCTCTGATAACGACGCCAAAAAATTGTTAATATCTTTTTGACGATCATTTTATTGCATTTTTGACGCCAAAAAAGATTAGGTCCTGGTTTTGACGATCATTTTTTTTTTTTTTTGTTATCTTTCCACTCTTTAATCTTTTTTTCTTTGGGGATCAAAGTCAATTCCTTAATTTGTATTAGCTTTTATTGCATTTAAATAATTGAATAGCTCAATTACAGAAATTGGTGAGCATGTAAGCCAAATGTGGAAAGATTTTTCAAAAGCGGAAATTGGAATTTGTTTTCCATTTTCCATAGAAAATAATGGCAGGTCAAACAGGCCCTTATTGTTTCACGTATCTCTCCACACATTAATTTTTTGTAGTCTCTTGATTAGATTACTGACTTTTTTTTTTGATTAGTTGTTTTGCTTTTGTAAAAATTAATCTTTATTAACAATATTTATATTCCTTTTTTTTTTGTTAAGATTAATCACATAAAAGAGAACCAAAATCAAGAAAAGTATGTAATGAACATAACTTGTTAGTTAAAATACAAAAATAATTTCCAATTTACAATGTTGAAAAAAATCAAATGAAGTTTTACCTATATTTTCAATACGTTATTAACTTGTTAAAGATAATTTATTAGTTATTTGTTTGAACTTAAATACAATAAAATTTCTAAGATAAAAACGTATTAATATACTGGGTTTTGGTAATTAAATTTTGAAGAATGATAAAATAATTAAAGTAACAGTATGTAAATTGTCACATAATTTTATTTATAGGTGTAATTTGTTATTTACAAGGTATTTTTTTTCTCTTTAACTAGTTATGAGTTATGATGACGTGTTTGTAAATCTTTTAATATTTTTTTTTTTGGCAAATCGTGTGTTTTTCCACACCTAGTAAAATATAAGGGAGCGATCCTTGTACCAATATTCTTGACTAATAGTTTTGACAAAAAATCTCAGCCCTTAATTTAAGTTAATCTAAAGGTTTAGATGATTCAGTTATAATCCCTTCAAATTTAAAAATGGGCCACCCCACAACCCACCCCCACTCCCCTTAATTTATGTTTCCCGTATCCTTTCCCTTTCACTCCCATCTTCAAATTGAAAATCCCCATAGATTTATACGGAAAGATTCTTCAAAACCCAATGCAAATTCTTCCCTCATAAGATTTATACCTCCAATAAATCATAAAAACTATTGAAGATAAAAATTAAAAAAAAAAAACAGATAATTGAAAGTGTTGTAGATTTGATTGATAATGATATACCTAACACAGAAAATTAATATAAAACCAAATCAGAATTTGATGAAACTCTAGGTAATTTGATTGATAATGTTACGGCAAGTGCAGTGTCAAACAATGGTACGCTGTTGGCGTTTGTCCCATTATTGTGAACATTGATAAATGGAAAGAAATTAAAATATG
>CAIGRB010026395.1:11176-50838 GCA_903798255.1 Fraxinus quadrangulata
ATATTTTATTAATTAAATATATTAAAGTTACAATTTCATATAATTTGATCACAAATTATTTCTCGATCACATTGAAACAATTTATAAGTCACAAATTATTTCACAATCACAAATCGAAAATTTTATAGGTTACAACTTTTTCATCGGTCACAAATTTATAAAATTAATAAGTCACATATTATTCATTGGTCATAAATCACAAATTTTATATATCACAAATGATTTTAACGTTACAATTAAAAAAAATTATAGATCACAATTTATTCATTGGTCACAAATCAAAAATTGAAACGTGTCAATTTATTTATAGGTCACAAACCACAAATATTAAATGTCACAACTTATTAGACAGTCACAAATTATCAATCACAAATTAACAATTTTTTAGATCACACATTATTTTTTTGTCACAATTTATCTTTTTCATTGATCGAATATTATTTATCGATCACAAATTAATCAATTTAATGGTCACAAACAACCAAATAATCTGTGACTACCACCAACATTTGTGACTACCACCTCTCGACTGCTACAAACAGCATGGCAACTGAAACCCTGTCGCCAGAACCACCATCACCATCTCCCAATAGCAAATCATCATCTAAAAATATCGATATCACCACGACCACCACTATCCACCAACAACCACCACATCTCTACCACCACCGCTAAAACCACAAAACCTCCACCACTAACCCCCCCATCCCATCCCACAACACAAAAAAAATTTCCAACCCTACCATCATCGCCGTCGCCGTTGCCGACCACCACCAACACTGCCACCATCTACACCACCCAACCACGATACACCATGACACCAATCGAAAGCAGCATCACCATTTCACAATCTTCGCCTCCACAACCTCCACTAAACTACCACGTTCAACTTCAAAATCACCACACAACTTCAAAAAGCAATTTGAAAGAATATTCTTTGTACATTTTATACTATTTTGGCAACTCGACGAGTAACTTGTTCTTTATCTCCTGTAGTTGTGCCTACATAAGGAGAACCGACTGTGAGTCATATAGATTTTATTTTGGAGTCGTGTAATATCGAAAGTACCGTACGAAGGGGAGATAACACGACTTTAGGACAACGTTCTTGAAGTGACTTCCTAAGATTTGCTTTCTAAATCTCTTCTCAACTTTATATTATATTTTTGTTGAATTGTATTTTTTATTTTATTATGTTAATTAATAAATATCTACACACAAATCACTTATTTTTCCCAACAGTGTTGTCATTGATGATGGAATAGTTTGTAAAAGTGCCGCCTGTTCTCATTTTTTGTACTTCTTATTGTTGTGCCTAAACAACATGTGAAAATAGAAATGAGGAGAAAGTAGTGTTTAATTGAAGGAGAGGATGAGGTGGAATCTTAATTGGATTTTTGGGGAAGAAGATGAAGTAGGATGTGGTGAAAAATAAAGTTTTAAAGATTTGAGATTATAGGTGGCACATATAAAAAAGTTGAATCTAATTTGTAAAAAATAAAAAAAATTTGGATCTGAAATTCCAATTATTCTTTTTTAATTTTTACATTTTTTATTGTTTTAATGACAAATTTGACTGATCTTGACAGTATGGGGATTTTCGTACAAAAGATTTCAACCCGGGGGGGTTCCAATAAATGGAAGGTATATTGCACATGAAAGTGCTTCTCTATTAATCCTATAAATATTATGTTCTTGCATAAAAATATAGTTTTGAACAACCTTTGTAGTTAAAGAATTATGTGATTTTCTATGGTTGTTAAATATTTAATTATTTCAAATTATTTGGATCAAATAATGAATTGAACATGGCGACTACTACCACAACCACTAACAAATCACCACTAACCGTCGAATCCACCATCGCCTCCACTACCAAAACCAACAAACCCCATCAAATCTAGCGTCGATCCAACAAAACCACCACCACAGCCAAATCCACCACCACTGCCACTAACAAAAATCATCGCCAAATCACAAAGCAGCGCACAACCAACCATTACCCCATCGTCGCTACTACCAAAGCAACGATTGCAAACCATCAGCCATAAATCACGAATACACAGCGTCCATCAACCACTACAAAATCATGACTCCCCCGCAAAAATTGCAAAAAACTCAGAAATAAAAAAAATGCAGTGACGATTCACACAAATAAACGCTGCTACTTCGTGTTTGTGCACAACGCCGACAAATGAGGTTGAGCCATCTCGTGCAGGCTGGGCTATCGATAGAAAGGGAGGAGAGTGGAGAAGAGATAAGGTAGAGAGAGTGAGAAAAGAGAGTGACAGAGAGAAGATAGAAGGATGAGGAAAATTGTAATGAAATTAATTAGGGTTTGGAATGAAAATTGTACAATTAATATTTAATATTTAAAAATAAAATATCTGATTTTTGAAATTGAATCTTTCAAATTTTGATTTTGTGTAATTTTCCCTTATATAATAATGTTATTTGTACATTATGGATTTGTATTACTTTGGTTAGGTTTGGGCTAAGCTGATTTGGTAGTGCTAAGTTAAGCTCATGAACCAAGGAACAGTAATTTGTACGGCAGAAGGCATATCTTACTCTATTCAGTTGGTTTTAGCAGATCGCATGAAGTCATACACAAAATCATTTTTGTTTGCTTTTCAGCAAACTCTCAATGCTTGTCATCGTGAGCTTGATGGCGGTTTTAGACATAATATTGTTATTTTTAGCTTCTTCATTGAGGGCATTCTAGTATTTTCTTGATTAGGGTTACACTTTTAGATTTTACGGTTTATAAATAGTCTCTTTGTACTTCTTTTCAATATTGAACAATACGACCTCGTTTTATTTTCCTTATGCTACTTGGGGATATTGATTCAATTTGATATAAATAGTATGTATTTCTATAATTGTCGGAAAGCATTTGTGGTATGTGCTACTTAACTCTTCTAAGGATCTGCTCTCTTCGATCTGCAACACCAACAATTGTCCAGATATATGCTCGAACTATTCTGGCACAAGTCTTTTTAACACTCAAATTAGGAACAATATATACATGTATATTGGAAAATTAAGAAAAAAAAATTATTTTTATTCAAATGAATTTATGTATCTGAATATATCAACGTATTAAAAACTGACTCGATCATCGACCCAAAAAAAAAAAGAAGAAAAAAAGGGACAAGCGTTAAAGGGTCGAATCGGGGTCGAATCAAGTCGAACATAATAGTGAAAAAGCAAAGATAAATAAATATTTTCAAACACTAAGTAAAATTATGTAATAGTATAATATTGCTAATTAATGTTAGAAGAATTTTAAATTTTTTATTAATTAAGGAAGCATGGAAAAATGATTAATTAACTCAATGAAATAATTAACTATAAATACACATACTAGTGTAATACACAGTAACCCAGCCAGAAGCATTGATCCCACGTCGGAATTTTGTAAGAAATCATGCCTATATATAAATGGGCCAACAAGTGCATCATCATCTTTCTGGGCCTATCAATTATTAAGTTGGAAAGTTTTTAGTTTTTATAAACAAGCAATTAAAAAAGAGGAAATTACAAAAAATAAAAATTTTAAAGTTTCAATTTCAATTTCAATTTCAAATTTCAGATATAGACTTTATTTATACAAAAACTAGATATTAATTCATCTATTTCATCTATCTTCACTCTCTAAATCATAATTACCCAAACCTAAATCCTTAATTTTATTCATCTCTCTCTCTTTCTCTCTCTCTCTCTATTGTGCCACCACTAGCCTGTCAAAGTCGACACGCAGCAACACATGGTGCCATGAGAGGCGTTGCTGCCATTCGTAGGTCTGCTTTAGTTTTCTACCATCGAGTCTTCGATCTTGGTGCAGCCATTGGAGCCGGAGGAAGGCAATGTCAAGCAGAAACATTCGGTAGGGAAGAGGAAGACGAATAAGACACATTGAGATTTCTGATTTTTGGATCTGATTTGAGCACAATTGCATACAACCAGTGGCGTTTTAGTTGTGGTGGTGAGGCAGTGGTGGCGGCAGAGTTGGTGGTTGTGGTGGTGAGGTGGTTGTGGCGGCTATTTTGTTGGTGGTTGGGCGGTGGCGTGTGTTGTTCTTTTAGCGGTGGTGGCGGTTCAATGGTATTGATTGTGGTGAGGGCTATGGCGAGGAATGAAGAAGACGATGGTGTGATTTGAAGGGAGTGGTGCTGCCAACAATGATGGCTGTCAGTGGGAGGCAGTGGGGGTTCACGACTGGGTGGCGACGAGGGTGGTTGCTGTAGGGTTTGGAGGAGGAAGACGCAAGGTTGAATTTGGNTTGTGGTGAGGGCTATGGCGAGGAATGAAGAAGACGATGGTGTGATTTGAAGGGAGTGGTGCTGCCAACGATGATGGCTGTCAGTGGGAGGCAGTGGGGGTTCACGACTGGGTGGCGACGAGGGTGGTTGCTGTAGGGTTTGGAGGAGGAAGACGCAAGGTTGAATTTGGTCAGCTAATGATGTAGGTTGGGTATGGGCTATAGTGGTGTTTTAGGTACTGGAGTATTTTGAAAGTAGATGTAGTTTTATTGGCAGCGGCTACGGTGATGGGCTTATCACGGTGGTGGTGGAATGGCATGACGATGTAGTGGTGGAATGACACGACGATGTGATTTTTCTGCGATATGTTGATTAGCTTGAGATGGTTGTGTTGCCATCGGGAGGTTATGGTGGTGGTTTTAGCGGCGAAAGTGGCGGTGCTATTGCTGGAGGGAGTGTTGCGATGGTGGTCACAAATGTTGATTGTGGTCACAATTTATTTGGTTGATTATGACCATTAAATTGGTTAATTTGTGATCAATAAACAATACGTGACCAATGAAAAAAATAAATTATGACCAAGAAATAATATATGAACTAATTTTTTTTTTTAAATTTGTGATCGATAATTTAACAATTTATAGCTGTCTACTAAGTTGTGACTTATAATATTTGTGATTTATGACCAATAAATAAATTGTAAAGTATAAATTTTTTATTTGTGACCGATGAATAAATTGTGACCTATAAAATTTCTGAACTGTGACCGTAAACTAATTTGCAACATATAAAATTTTTGTTTGTGACTGAAATATAACGTGTGATTAATTAAATTGATAGATTTGTGATCGATGAATAAATTATGAAGGATAATTTTTTGAATTGTGATCGATGAACAAATTGTGACCTATAAATTTTTTGAATTGTGGCCGTAAAATAATTTGTGACATAAAAAAATTATAATTTGTGATAAATTAATAATATGTGACCAATTATATGGAATTTGTGACCAAATTAATGGAATTGTGATCTTAATATATTTAATTAATTGATTAAATTAAAAAAAAACTTTGAAATTTGAAATTTTAAACTTAATCTTTTAAATTTGAAATTGGTAAAACTAAACTTCTTAGTTATGAAATTTTTCCATTAAAAAATCGACAGAACCGGATAAATCGGTTTCGGGTCACCGGTTAGTGGTTAAAACGGTCAAATTAGCATTTTTTTTACCGGTTTTGAAACAAACGGGTTTTAAGCATTAAATGGACAAGATTTTTTTACCGGTTCATGGGTTATTCGGTTGAACCGGCTGGTTTGGTTTGGTTTTAATAACATTGGTATATATTATGAATATTTGGTAGGACTGCTTCTGTGCTTCTTGTTGAAGAACATTTTTAAAAAATAACGTTTTAACCGAACAAATGGTTTTTATAAAATTATTCAAACATGATCAATAGTATTTCTTATTCTTGAAAAAAAGTAATTTTGAATTTTCAAAAATCATGGCAAACGAGTTGCAAGTAATTCCAAAATAAGAGCTATAAATCCTCATTCTTACACCACTTTCCACGCATTTGGATCTATAAGAAGGAAATTTTATGTAAATTGAAAGATTTTTTTGAATGTGTCAGGAGACAAACGTGATGAAATGTTACTGGATTTTTACTAGTAAAGATCTTTGCTGGAGTCCTTATCTTAATTTTGTATAGTAATTAATATATGACGTGAAATGATAGAAGAAAATATCATCTCACTTGTGGAATTTGTCTCACTTCCAATTCATCATTCCTTTTTGTTTCATTTTCAATAATTCCACCAAAAACGTCTGCATCTGCAATTATTTCTTTTATTGAAAAAATAAAAAATATCTAGGAAGCGTAGGAGAATAACTAATGGAATTGCATTATATTAATTTACCCCAATTTGGATAAAAATTAGATTTTTAATAGATTTTAATAAAAGTTTGTGAAATGTATGGTTCAAAGTTGATCAAAAGTCGTGTGTCTCATAAAATGTATAGTTAAAAATGAGTTTGAAAAAAAAAATTAAAAAATCAGATCCAAACAGAGAGGCTTAATGAGAAAATTATAGTTGATATTTTCAACTTATTCAAAAAAATAATATTATTTAATATCAATGGTGTTCAACACCAATCTCGATGTCAATTGCGAGTTATGAGATTTACTCTTCAAATAGTCGAAGCTCGAAAATTGACCATCACAAGATGTTATAACGTTCAAAATGGATGGAGATGGTTTGTTACAACGAACCAATGTATTAAAATAATATTGAAGGACCGTGACACGTTATATAATTTAACTGCAAATGACCAACTGGTTCTATATTTTAAATAGATTTGAATCTGTCGCTATAACTTTTCGTTATTCAATACATAAAATCAACCAAAAAATGCTTGACTGGTTCTAATAAAGTAATACTTAGAAATTAAAATCAAAATTAGTGAGTCAAATGTGCAATCAATGCGAAGTTTCTTCGTAATATAAATCCAGCATATCTTATTTTACTCAATAAGATATGGAACTCATTCACCAAACTTGACATGTTACTTAAAACCACCTACTAATTTGAGGTGATAAACACAATTATTTCCACGGAAAATGCTTATTATATCAATTTTTACATAATTTTTTGCATATTGATGAAGTATCAAGAAGAACGATTGTGCTACATGTACATAATGATTTACATACGCATGATGTATTAAGACATGATCGAGTCTGAATTTCTTCAACCAAATTAAAAAAAAAAAAAAAAATCCCTCTTTTCAACACCTCGTAAATCATTATATAACTCCTAGCATTATTTCAAAAGGAAAGTGAGGGAATTTTTTTATATTTAGTTGAATTAATTCATCTATTTCATCTATCTCCACTCTCTAGATCATAATTACCCAAACCTAAATCCTTAATTTTATTCATCTCTCTCTCTCTCTCTCTCTCTCTCTGTTGTGCGACCACTAATCGGTCAAAGTTGACACGCAGCAACACATGGTGCCATGAGAGGCGTTGCTGCCGTTCGTAGGTCTGCTTTAGTTTTCTACCATCGAGTCTTCGATCTTGGTGCAGCCATTGGAGCCAAAGAAAGGCAAGGTCAAACAGAAACATTCGACAGGGAAGAGGAAGACGAAGAAGACACATTGAGATTTCTGATTTTTGGATCTGATTTGAGCACAACTGCACACAACCAGCGGCGTTTTAGTGGTGGTGAGGCAGTGGTGGCGGCAGAGTTGATGGTTGTGGTGGTGAGGCAGTTGTGGCGGCTATTTTGTTGGTGGTTGGGCGGTGGCATGTGTTGTTGTTTTAGCAGTGGTGGCGGTTCAATGGTGTTGGCGAGGAATGAAGAAGACGATGGTGTGATTTGAAGGGAGTGGTGCTGCCAACGATGATGGCTGTCAGTGGGAGGCAGTGGGGGTTCACGACTGGGTGGCGACGAGGGTGGTTGCTGTAGGGTTTGGAGGAGGAAGACGCAAGGTTGAATTTGGTCAGCTAATGATGTAGGCTGGGTATGGGCTGTAGTGGTGTTTTGGGTATTGGAGTATTTTGAAAGTGGATGTCGTTTTGTTGGCGGCGGCTATGGTGATGGGCTTATCGCGGTGGTGGTGGAATGGCATGACGATGTGGTGGTGGAATGATGCGTTTTTCTGCGATATGCTGATTAGTTTGAGATGGTTGTGTTGCTATCGGGAGGTTGTGGTGGTGGTTTTAGCAGCGAAAGTGGCGATGCTACTACTGGAGGGAGTGGTGCAATGGTGGTCACAAATGTTGGTTGTGGTTACAATTAAATTGGTTGATTATGACAATTAAATTGGTTAATTTGTGATCAACAAACAATACGTGACCAATGAAAAAAATAAATTGTGACCAAGAAATAATGTATGAACTATTTTTTTTTATTTGTGATCGATAATTTAACAATTTGTGGCTGTCTATTAAGTTGTGACTTATAATATTTGTGATTTATGACCAATAAATAAACTTTACAGTATAAATTTTTTATTTGTGACCGATAAATAAATTGTGACCTATAAAATTTCTGAACTGTGACCGTAAACTAATTTGTAACATATATTTTTTTTGTTTGTGACCGAAATATAACATGTGATTAATTAAATTGATAGATTTGTGATCGATGAATAAATTATGACGTATAAATTTTTGAATTGTGATCGACGAACAAACTGTGACCTATAAATTTTTTGAATTGTGGCCGTAAAATAATTTGTGATTTGTGATCAGTTAATAATATGTGACCAATTATATGGAATTTGTGATCAAATTAATGAAATTATGATTTTAATATATTTAATTAATTGATTAAATTTAAAAACAAAACTCTGAAATTTGAAATTTTAAACTTAAATCTCTTAAATTTGAAATTAGTAAAACTAAACCTCTTAGTTATGAAATTTTCCCATTAAAAAATCGGCAGAACCCGATAAATCGGTTTCGGGTCACCGGTTAGCGGTTAAAACGATCAAATGAGCCTTTTTTTACCGGTTTTGAAACAAACGGGTTTTAAGCATTAAATGGACAAGATTTTTTTACCGGTTCATGGGTTATTCGGTTGAACCGGCTGGTTCGGTTTGGTTTTAATAACATTGGTATATATTATGAATATTTGGTAGGACTACTTATGTGCTTCTTGTTGAAGAACCTTTTCAAAAAATAACGTTCTTTAAAAATTCTTCTAATCAAACAAATAATTTTTATAAAATTATTAAAACATGTTCTTAATTTTGAAAAAAGTAGTTTTGAATTTTCAAAAATCATGACAAACGAGTTGCAAGTAATTCCAAAATAAGAGCTCTAATCCTCGTTCTTACACCACTTTCCACGCATTTGGATCTATAAGAAGGAAATTTTATGTAAATTGAAAGATTTTTTTGAATGTATCAGGAGACAAACGTGATGAAATGTTACTGGGATTTTTACTAGTAAAGATCTTTGCTGGAGTCCTTATCTTAATTTTATATAGTAATTAATATATGACGTGAAATGATAGAAGAAAATATCATCTCACTTGTGGAATTTGTCTCACTTCCAATTCATCATTCCTTTTCGTTTCATTTTCAATAATTCCACCAAAAACGTCTGCATCTGCAATTATTTCTTTTATTGAAAAAATAAAAAATATCTAGGAAGCGTAGGAGAATGACTAATGGGATTACATTATATTAATTTACCCTGATTTGGATAAAAATTAAATTTTTTAATAGATTTTAATAAAAGTTTGTGAAATGTATGATTCAAAGTTGATCAAAAGTCGCGTGTCTCATAAAATGTATGGTTAAAAATGAATTTGAAAAAAAAAAGTTAAAAAATCTAATCCAAACATAGGCTTAATGAGAAAAATATAGTTGATATTTTCAACTTACTCAAAAAAATAATATTATTTAATATCAATGGTGTTCAACACCAATCTCGATGTCAATTGTGAGTTGTGAGATTTACTCGTCAAACAGTCGAAGCTCGAAAATTGACCATCACAAGATGTTATAACGTTCAAAATGGATGGAGATGGTTTTTTACAACGAACCAATGTATTAAAATAATATTGAAGGACCGTGACACGTTATATAATTTAACTGCAAATGACCAACTGGTTCTATATTTTAAATGGATTAGAATCTGTCACTATAACTTTTCGTTATTCAATACATAAAATCAACCAAAAAATGCTTGACTTGTTCTAATAAAGTAATACTTAGAAATTAAAATCAAAATTAGTGAGTCAAATGTGCAATCAATGCGAAGTTTCTTCGTAATTTAAAAACGTTGATCTAATACAATAAGATATGGAACTCATTCACCAAACTTGACATGTTACTTAAAACCACCTACTAATTTGAGGTGATAAACACAATTATTTCCACGGAAAATGCTTATTATATCAATTTTTACATAATTTTTTTGCATATTGATGAGGTATCAAAAAGAACGATTGTGCTGCATGTACATAATGATTTACATATACATGAAGTGTTAAGGCATGACCGAGTCTAAATTTCTTCAACCAAATTTAAAAAAAAAAAAAAAAAAAATCTCTCTTTTTAACACCTCGTAAATCATTATATAACTCCTTATGTACATTAGCATTATTTCAAAAGGAAAGTGGGGGAATTTTTTTATATTTAGTTGATGAGATTTTAATTCAATCAAACCTCGACACATCATATGTCGAGGTTGTGATGTCCATAGAGTACAATCATATTTCCACAGAGTGCAGAGATAAATTCTGTATGATGAGAGTTAGATTCCACCAATATCCTAATAATTTGATAAGTTAACCTTATCAGCTTGATGTGGACCGTGTGAATGCCAAAGTCTAGAGCATCTTATCCATTATTTATTGTGTATTTATGTATGACCAAACGTAAACAATTGGCCACGTAATAAAAAAGTGTACATACAAAAGATGTGTTTCTATTGGACGACTTGAAGCAACATCAGCTTCGATCTTCATTTTATTCTAATTGGATTTTACTCCCATGATCTCATATTTACACGCCACTATATTTTTGTAAAGAGTAGCATTATTCATAGTGAAAATTATAAATAGTCGTTTTACGTGACATATATATAGAGATTTGTGATTTGATGCACAAGTTAATAAAAGGCTAGCACATTAATGCATCGAATCACAAATCACCACATGTATGTCATATAAGTGACTATCAGTAATCTTCAATATGAATATCATTACTCTTTTGTAAATAGCACAATGCACTCTGAAATCTCAATACAATACAATATAAGATAGTGTGTCCTTAGATAAGTCATGTAGATGTACAAGATGAATTTTCAAAGTGCGCTAGAAAATTTTTGAACGAAGGTGTGACCTTTATTAATTACGATTGTCAAAAAAAAATCCACAATTGACTTTCAAGGCAATGGTTCCCAACACGTGATGAAAGATTTAGCTTCGATGGGGGCGTATGATCATTTGAGAAAAATGATAAATACATTATTATATGAATAATGTTATTTATCATTATAATGATTAAATATCGATGATGTATCAGTCTATATTGAATAATGAAATTGGACAATTCAATTTTTATATGAGAGATATGTAAAGAATAATGAGTTGTCAAGTTATCGGTGTTTTATTTTCATGATGATAAATAACATTACTTTTATTATGTGTTTGGATATGATATTGAGTTTATAAGAAAATTGGGATAATAATCCTAAAAAGGGTTAAACCTGATAGAATTCCAAGTCACAATAGAAAATAATGTCAAACTCAAAGTTATAGCTTTAATTCTCTTCATGCTTAAAAAAAAAGAAAAGAATAATGATATCTAACTCCATTGATATTGAGAACGAGTATGTGGCACTTAGAGACACATCATGATGATTATCCCCAATGAGGGACAAATAGCATTACTTATAGAGAAAGAATGATGAGCAAAACCCTATAAGAACATGAACTAAATTCTCAAACTACAAGAACTTCAGTCCTCTAGGAAAATATAAAATAAGAAGGATCAAAATACAATATCTAGAAAGTAGAGGGATATACTCCCAAAGCAAAAAAAGATACCCACAAAGGAAACTTACCATTCATTTCGGACCAAATCCGAAGGGCCAGGGGTCGGATAAGATCGTCAAAACTGACCCCACATAAAATAAAAAGTTGAAAATGTAATGTACCGTCATCCTCTCCCTCTCTCACACACACAGAGTTATACACGCACATATACAGACATATACATGTGTACACAATACCTCCATTGAACATTTCTTTGTCCATTTCGTTCATTTAATTATTGCAATCAATCACATTATTAGAGGTATATACTTTTATAAAAGCCATATGCCCATCACATTTTCTGGCCAAGTACCCTTTCAACCGAAACCCTTTTGAATACTGCTTTGATTTCCATTGTAATTTCACATTAATCAACACACTGCATATAAGAATCAAGAATTCGTGATTTTTGCATTGTGGGTTTTCAAAATATTGGGATTTTAAGATATAAAAATAGTGGGAATGGCTGCTGCTGTGGGTTGTGGTTTTGCATCAATTTCTTGGATTCAATTGAAGGATTCTTCATCAAAGAGGAATGTGAAGAATAGATTTAGGGTTTCTTCTTCTGCTGTTAGTGATCCGTACAAGACTCTCAGGATTCATCCTGGTGCCTCTGAATCTGAGGTCAAGAAAGCATTTAGACAGCTTGCTCTTCAGGTATTTTTCATTTATCCTCAATATTGTTAGTTTTTTATTAATGAATTACAAATGTGTTTTTTCTTGAAATTCTAGATTTTCTTTTTCTTTTTCCTTTATGCTCAATAACAATTTTTTTTTCTTGAAATTGCATTGTTATTAGCTTGTTGATTTCGATTTAATTTCAGTATCATCCAGATGTCTGCAGAGGAAGCAATTGTGGCGTCCAATTTCACCAAATTAACGAAGCTTATGATGTTAGTAAATTTATCAACTACTTTAGATATCCTAATGCACAAAAAGTATGAGCCATATTTTGTACTTGTTATGGTTGAACCTGTGTTTTGTGGGTTGTGCCAAGTGTACTTGACAATTTGGTTTACCAGATGTGATGAGATTTATTGGATCAAAATCTCTTCAATTGAATAACTTTCCTACTTACCTTTTCAATCAAATAACTTTTCCACCTTCGGTTTGACACCACGTACAAGAATCGTTTTTCATATTTTGTTTCTGAAAATAATGTTTATATTAATGTGTTGCAGTTTGTGATGAGTAATTTGAGAGGAGAATTAAGCAATCCCGAGATGCAGATGTACGACATGGCAGGGGACGACGAACAAATGAGAGGGATGGACGATCAAGATTGGGATCTTTGGGAAGAATGGATGGGATGGGAAGGAGCGGGAATACGCGACTACTCATCCCATATCAACCCTTACATTTAGGGTTCAAACTGTTAATACGTTGTTTGGGATGGTAGAAGCCCACATCTTCATTCCAGAGTTAAGATGTTTGAGGTTGTTTGTACAGAAATATGCATTCCTTCTTGTATTTGTACATAGTACAATCAGATTATGGGATCATATCCTTAATTCTTGCTCACTGTACTTTGTAACATCTATGTAAATGAAACATTAGTTAATACAATAAATGAAACATCTATTTTGTAACATCTATGTAAATGAAACATTAGTTAATACAATAATTGATTTCTATGGGTACTTTCCAAGTTTTAGTAGTTTAGTCTTCATGGTACATTTGCTAATGTTAGCACCAGAATACCTGTGCTTAATCCTGTTAGCGGGATAGGCTAATATGAATGCATTGCCCCCTCTGCACTCAGATCCTGCCCATGCTGGCCTTTTTCCTGGGCGACATGTCCCGGACCAGTATTGGCCCTACACGGGCCAATTCAGGAGAGCCTGGACCGGAAGTACTCCCCCTTTTCCTGCTTAGGTTCGTCTGAACTAACAATGATGATTTCTAAAAAAGGATAATGATTCTTGAACAGACTTAATGACTAGTCAAAAATGGATAGGTTGACTTGACAGCACTTGTTTGGGTGTTTTTTTTTTTTTTTTTTATCAAACTCTCTATTCATGTGTCGACACGTATCCTTTATTTTTTAACATATATTTGACCCTGTTTGTGTAGCATAATTGTTCTGAAAAAATAAATTCTGGGGTTTGAAAAATGCAACCATGATGTGCCTAGTACAAGAACATTTCTTGACTGTTTTCACCAATAATAAAGACTTTGCAAGTATGTTTTACTTAATAAGAACAGATTTTCCATATTATGAGAAGATGAAAACCAAAACCCAGACTTTTGGAACGAGACGAGTATTGAGGCAAGAGACAATTATTCTTCATTTAGCTATGGATGAACCAGCAGTCTTTCGCTCCTTGCTTTATCAGCTTTTTCCATGTAATCTTGATGAGATTGGTGTTTTGCTCCCCAAAAGAAAATAGAAAATCAAACTTTTTTCAGGTAGCTGTTTCATTATAACCAACATACAAAATCATGAAAAGAAAGATACAAGCCATGCACAAAATATAACAGGTCCTTGCAGAAAACCAATAGATATCGCCATATCGGTTCATTTGGAAAACTCTTTCCGTTTCCTTTTCTTTTCAATTCAAGTTCTTTTGTATTTGTTTTCTTCGTGGTGGAGAGGAAGGGGAGATGATAGCAACACGAAGAGCTCGGAACCACTCCCATTATACTCAAATGAGTCCGATAATTCCCATATATAAGAATGTACACACCCTAAAGAACAGAGGATTGGGTCAGACAAAGGAGTAGATAATGACAGCGAATATGCCTCCTCCAACTGAGGCAACAGTTTTAGAAGACCCTCGATTTTATTTATGCACTCTGTGATGCTCGGACTTGACATTTCGAACGACATACCCTATGTCGACATGGGTATGATATGGTGCGGATCCTTCAATTTTCAAGTGGGTATGGAGTTTGTAATTAATTATGCAACTTCTAACTTTTATTTTTATTTTTGCTTTTGTCATGTAAATTTATGCTTTTTTTGGTATTTTAGACTTTTCGTATAAACTTCTTATTGGTTTTAAGTGACATGTTCTATATTTTAACGATTTGCCAATTAATTATTGTTTTAACTTTTTACATGAAAATTTCTAAGAAAAAAATTGAAGTGTGAAAGACTTATCCACTTACTTGTGTTCGAAACTTGGATTTTTTTTTAGCCATGTCCCAATATCTTAAATTTTAGAAAATAAAATATTTGATACTTAGATGCGTACCCGTACCCAATACATGTACCCAAGTCCAAGTATCATAGTATGCACTAATGTTATTTCAGGTCACTCTAAGCAACCTTGCAACGTGCAAACAACTCCTAAGTTGAATTATACATGAATACGCACATTCACAAATCATTTTTTAAAGTGCAGGAAGGCCCTCAACCAAGCCAACCTCAATCGATCCACTGACCACAATTACATAATCTGATTCTTGAGATAGGCATCTTTCTATTTTAAAACCAAGGTAGTTTTTAGTAAACACCAACTCAGCTTTTTCGGGCAATAAACATGAAGCAATTATGGCCCCTCGTCTAGAAAAATCTCTAAGCTTTTCAGGATTTAGATAAGCCACGTTTATAAGAAAAATGAGAGTAACGCCAAAACCAACAGGAAGAAGGACTAAGTCACAGTAAGATTTCACTTGGTCTCACTCAGCATTTATCGCATCTTTCCTTTCCTTCCTGGCTGAGAAAAGAAAGGTGCCAGCATTATTTTATCAACCTCTCTCCACCCTTCTACATTTCTACACATCTTACACTACTTAAGGTCATGACCTCTAACTCTTCTTTCAACTCCCCCGACTCTGGCTAAGTACCATTTGATACCTAGATAGAATAACAATGTCACTCTTATACAACCCCCTTCGGCTACTATTTTTCTTCACTACTGTTTTCGGTATTTGTTTTTTCCTTCGAGGGGAAACTGGACTACTCAAAGATATGATGAGAAAGTACAGTCTTCTGTATTCACTATGTTGGGTTTTGTGATCAAAATCCGATCCAAATTGGATCTAGGGTTTTGCGTTGTGGAGTATTGGGTTTGAAGATGTTAAAATAGGGTCCAATAACGAAAAAATACGAATTGACGGCTCTGGACGGACAGTAAGTCTCTCGCCCACCCGTCGCTAAGCTACCGCTCGAGCGACGGGCCGCAGATTTATTTCCTTATTTTTCGATTTTACGCTATTTTTGACCTAGTTTCCATATTTTATGTTACTTCTAGGGTTTGAATATCTCTCATATAAATAGTATACTCTTCATTCAGTTTTGATAGTACATTATTGCAGAAGTTGTATTTTTCTCTCCATTGATTGTTAATAAAATATTCGGTTTCTATGTCAATTTCTTCTTCTTGTTTACTTTTCTTTTAAATCTTGTTCTTGCTTAGTTGTTTGTGCGATTTATACTTCATATCGCGTCATATCACATTCTCAAATTCCTAACACACTGGTATGTTAGAAGTTTGGAGATTATCAATACAAAATATAAAAGCATCAAATTCTAAAATTGGGTGCCGAATTCGAACACCATTCACCAAACAAATAAATCGATTATAACTTTTCAAAAGAAGTAAAGACTTCTGTGATAATATTTCTTGTGCATATGCATCAAGCTAATTGGGGGAGCTCAAAGATCATGCACTGCTTATTTAGGATTGCAGACGTGACTTCCAATAAAATTGTTTCAGAAAACAGTCATAAGTGTA
Source organism: Fraxinus quadrangulata (assembly GCA_903798255.1). Lineage (NCBI taxonomy): Eukaryota > Viridiplantae > Streptophyta > Magnoliopsida > Lamiales > Oleaceae > Fraxinus > Fraxinus quadrangulata. The sequence continues at coordinate 27,678 of CAIGRB010026395.1, forward strand.
TTGAGTGTGATAAATTCCTCACTCTCATGGAATTAACTACCACTCAAATTGAACTATTCATTAAAAAATAGCCATCAAATAATCCAAAAGTAACAAGAAAAGTTCAAAATATCAAAACATTCATTTCAACTGATACTAACCATAGAATTAATCTCAAAAATCCAGCTTTGTTAAATATATGTTTTAAAATTTCTTTCTGTCCAACCAAACCCCACCATAAATCCCATTCCGGACAGTCATATCCACTGCTCCCTCTCTCATCTACTCTATTACCTCAGGTCACTTTGAGTTCCTCGATCTTCCTTGACCCAAGAGGAATCCACTACCAGAATCCTAAACTTATCCATCAACAGCAATCCTTTCAAATGGTGATGCCCAACTCCTAAGGACTTCCAAGCCTTCTGTACCCGACGTATTCGAATCCTATTTGGATTGGACCACCTACCTTTATAAATACTAGACACTCATCCGTTATTAAGGTACACTTTTACATGATCTATCTTATAGCCTTTTACATAAATTTCCTTCCCGTTAATTTAAGTATCGGAGGGTCGATGAAGATACAATTCGACGCCTTTATTTTTTTAGGTCTTGGAGATCCTGCTCGTGCTTATTCTTAGTCGTCAAACTCTGGTATTCACAGGTGCGGATCCTAGACTCCTTAGTTTCAGGTCCTGGAGATTCTACTCGTGCTCAATTCTTGGTCGTCAAGTTCGGTAGTCACAAGTGCAGATCTTAGACTCCTTTGTTTCATGTCCTAGAGATTTTGTTCGTGTTCATTCTTGATTGTCAATCTCGGGTATTCACATGTGCAGATTTTTGGTAGCATCAAATTCATCTCTGTTCATGTGCAAATCAACAATGAAATTGATAAATATAGCGGAATGCAATCCTGAAATTGGTAATTGTGCAAATCAACTCTAATTCCGAACAGCACAACAAAAGCAAAAGTAAAAACAAAACAAACTATCAAAACACCAATTTTCCATCCAAACCAACGAACTCTCGCTTCACCATAGAACATAAATCAAGGTATTTTACAAATCCACATCAAATATCAACTTACTGTCTAAACACCTATAAACATGAATATTCAACTTATCTATGTGAAATTCTCGGTACAATGTCGTGCAAAGACTTCTATATACAGAAATGTGCAAAATGTGTGATGACTTTGAACTTTTTGGTGGATTATTGGGATTTCTACATAGATTTCTCTTGTTGGTTCCTCACACACTTTGTCTTTTAAACAAACAAGGTCTAAAGTATATATGTGGAGATGATGATAAAGAAAATATCCTTGATGTTTTTATTAATTTCGGCCTTCAAAATCTCTTTTAACGGACAAATTAATAGATGTGGACGTCAGGGAAATTTTCTGCAACTCTTGAATGATTTAGGGGGATTTTGCACCAAAATGAAAGGTTGAGGGTGTTCCAATAAATAGGGAAAGACTAGGAGGGAAATGTGTCGATTACATTAAATTTAAAACTAAGCCCCTATTTGGTTTGAATTAAAATTCAATTAAAATCTCAAGTCAAAGTCTACAATTAATTTTAATCACATATTTCATGGGATCCACAACTTTTCAATTATAGATTTCATTAACTTTTATCAAAATCTACTAAAAATTTGATTTTAATCTCTATCAAACATGAGCTAAACGCTGTTTCATTCTTCAATCCTCATCCTCTTCAAGCTAGCTGCTTTTTCATTCTTTATCTTCTCCAACGCTAAAACCTTAAAAAATTGTTCAAAAACTCAAACAAGAGAATCTTTTGAACTATTAGAAGTTAACATTTCATTATTTTGAATCGGTAAATACATTTACACATTTTTGCATTTACTTAGTTTTAATTTCAAAAGTTTAGTTTCACTGTAATTATTAAATCTTTACGTTGGCTAATTTTAACGTGTTTAGATATATAACTGATCGTTAGTTTAGTTTAGTTTAGTTTAGTTTTACTACAGATCGACATCTCAGGAATTAAGAGACCTAGACAGTCTTTCTCGTTCAACTATTTATGCATCATTTACTCAAACATTAGATGGTTCACCAACTATTATTAGAGCTTTCGAGTCCCTGCTAAAATTCTGCTCAGTTACAGCATCAGCATGACACCTTACTTAAAAGTACTCCTGATGGTGTGTTTTTAGTGCTGCTTGAATTGTGCATTTCACTCTTCATATTTTGATCAGTCCAAGAGAATAGTTTTTTTTCCCCTTAGATGTGAACTATCCGGCGTTTCTTGATAAAAAGGTTTTTATGGAACATAAAGAGTAGAATATCCTAGCATGTCTTAAATTATAAAAATAAAATTTCAGATTGATTAGGTTGGCACTTCACCATGAGAGATAATAGGAGTTAAAAAAAAAAAAATTAAGCTGAAAGTTAACAGGTTTCAGTTCTATTTTCTCATGAACATGCATGCAACGTATTGTACAAAAATCATACTTCGAAGACCCGAAACTTAGAAACCCTTTCAGAAATTTTGCCACACGAACCAGATCACTAAAGGCACCAAAATTTCACAGAATAGGCTTAGACTATGTTGTACCCTTCTATATCACAGTGAATCTACAAACCAGTACCCTCGTTGAAGTTGTTTTAGTTGAATTTAAGAGAGAAAATAAGACGATACAAAAATAAGAGAATTGTATTGAATAGTGTGATTCATTTACAAGAGAGGCATCATATTTATAGTTTAACTTGAGAGGAATGTTTCACTTTCTAACTAATGTGGGACTAACTAACATGTACATTGTGTATATGTATATACATTAACAGTTTTTATGGATCAAAACACCTGAACCTAGAATCCAAATCACTTTTCTCACACAGAATCACAGACACTCCAAAAATTACTCAGAATATGAAGAAAACCCTGGCCTCTCAACGAAAATTAGACGCTTGGAATGAATTAGGACGATAATAGAAACCATTTATACCCTCAGCCATCACCGTTAATGTCCAGAACATCTAGCAATTCCATAACCAATACCACTAAAGTTGCATTTTGTAAACTCGATTTCTAGCAAACAACTATTTAGATTTCCTAAAACTCCTTGTAAGGCTTGTTGGAAAACCCATTGTCAGAACGTGAAAAATATACCATACGGGTCGATTCGAATTGAAATTGTCAAATCACCCATAACTGCTTAGTCAAAACAAGAATTATATTGGGTCGAGTTTTGGGCTCACTGATGAAATTATCAAACAATAGCAAGCAAACGGACTGGATTTTGTCATCACAGCCCAACACAATGTTTGAAAATGCCAATTAGTTGTGCTTGTGAGCACTGAGCAGGACTACTTTTTCAGACTCACTCAGCATGCAATTATATCTGAGGAGATCTTTGTAAGTCTTCAGGTCTATCTCATGATGTCTTGCATTTCTGTGACTTCTATGCATATGATGCGGAAAGTCTAGATTTGCAACTTTTGTTGTTGATGAACTTATCAATTCTTTGTTCGCTTAAAACTCCCAAATCTTCGGTTAATAGTTACAAGGAGTAACGGGTAGACGTTTTTAGTTGTGGCAGCATGTGTTGTGTCATTTGTCGCTGTGATGGCTATTGTTGGCTCTCATGGACTTCTCCTCTGCCTTGCACTTGCTCTTCTCAAGTCTTCTAAGGTACAAGAATGAGTGGAGGGTGGGAGATTTTGCTTAAAGAAAGACGCGTGCCTGAATGGTAGATGTTTAAACGGGGTTGTGCCTGGCTGGTGAGCCCGTGCCATCCCTGAACTTAATAGGTAGTCAATTCCCAATAAACATTTCTGATGCTACCAAAAATCGTACTTACTGATTTTCGAGCTCGACGACTGAGAATGAGCACGAACAAGATCTTTCGGTACTTAAAACAAAGGTGTTGAGGTGTGTTCTCGTTGCCCCTCCGATGCTTAAGTCAAAGAGAATTTGAGAAAATATATATGCTGAAAAACTAGGTGAAAACATACTTTAATAATAAATTTGGATTATGTATTTATAGGGAAAGGTAGTGCATTTCTAGTAAGATTACAATGTTGAAACCCCTAGGAGTTCTTCCGTGATTGGAAGTTGTAACTTAATTGGTTTTGTATCATCATGTGTTTGGATAAGGTTTTGACTCTAATAATATAATTCTTTCAGGATGAGGTATCATATCATTAACAAGACTCTATTTATTAGAGATGAACAAGTTTTGACACAAGGGAGAGTCCTAATAAGTTAAGGATTGCATGGTATGAGGTTGTAACCGTGATCTCGAAGAAGATCTAGTGGGCCGGAAAGACACAATCCAGATGTGACATACTCGAGGAGGTCACGAGGCATCGCGACCAAAATAGCAAGGTGGTCCTCAAGCAACATGCTCGAGCTCGACCACAATTGGACTCGTCAATTTCGATTTTTTCTTGAGCCATCAGAATAGCCCAGGCGACCCGACCCTGGTCCATGCCCAAGACGGACAAGTATACAAATGTATTAATCAAAGATACTCAAGAACACATAAACGATCTGAAGTTACACAAAATATTANAAAACAAGAATTATATTGGGTCGAGTTTTGGGCTCACTGATGAAATTATCAAACAATAGCAAGCAAACGGACTGGATTTTGTCATCACAGCCCAACACAATGTTTGAAAATGCCAATTAGTTGTGCTTGTGAGCACTGAGCAGGACTACTTTTTCAGACTCACTCAGCATGCAATTATATCTGAGGAGATCTTTGTAAGTCTTCAGGTCTATCTCATGATGTCTTGCATTTCTGTGACTTCTATGCATATGATGCGGAAAGTCTAGATTTGCAACTTTTGTTGTTGATGAACTTATCAATTCTTTGTTCGCTTAAAACTCCCAAATCTTCGGTTAATAGTTACAAGGAGTAACGGGTTGACGTTTTTAGTTGTGGCAGCATGTGTTGTGTCATTTGTCGCTGTGATGGCTATTGTTGGCTCTCATGGACTTCTCCTCTGCCTTGCACTTGCTCTTCTCAAGTCTTCTAAGGTACAAGAATGAGTGGAGGGTGGGAGATTTTGCTTAAAGAAAGACGCGTGCCTGAATGGTAGATGTTTAAACGGGGTTGTGCCTGGCTGGTGAGCCCGTGCCATCCCTGAACTTAATAGGTAGTCAATTCCCAATAAACATTTCTGATGCTACCAAAAATCGTACTTACTGATTTTCGAGCTCGACGACTGAGAATGAGCACGAACAAGATCTTTCGGTACTTAAAACAAAGGTGTTGAGGTGTGTTCTCGTTGCCCCTCCGATGCTTAAGTCAAAGAGAATTTGAGAAAATATATATGCTGAAAAACTAGGTGAAAACATACTTTAATAATAAATTTGGATTATGTATTTATAGGGAAAGGTAGTGCATTTTTAGTAAGATTACAATGTTGAAACCCCTAGGAGTTCTTCCGTGATTGGAAGTTGTAACTTAATTGGTTTTGTATCATCATGTGTTTGGATAAGATTATGACTCTAATAATATAATTCTTTCAGGATGAGGTATCATATCATTAACAAAACTCTATTTATTAGAGATGAACAAGTTTTGACACAAGGGAGAGTCCTAAGAAGTTAAGGATTGCATGGTATGAGGTTGTAACCGTGATCTCGAAGAAGATCTAGTGGGCCGGGAAGACACAATCCAGATGTGACATACTCGAGGAGGTCATGAGGCATCGCGACCAAAATAGCAAGGTGGTCCTCAAGCAACATGCTCGAGCTCGACCACAATTGGACTCGTCAATTTCGATTTTTTCTTGAGCCATCAGAATAGCCGAGGCGACCCGACCCTGGTCCATGCCCAAGACGGACAAGTATACAAATGTATTAATCAAAGATACTCAAGAACACATAAACGATCTGAAGTTACACAAAATATTAGAGATTCTTAACCAACCAAAAGGCATAAAGATCTCATCAAACATAGGCTTAAACTGTTGTACTCTGTTTCAATACAGAAGCGTCATATCAATCCAGACCCTCACAGAACTCGGACGTGTTGGAGTTACTTCTATGGATCAGAAGAGCTCAACCACATCAACAGTCTTCTTCTCAAAAAATAAAATCACTCAAATTCTCAATCTCACTAAGAAACCACATATTCATCCAACGAGAGGTTAAAGATTAAGAGAAGGCGAACAGAGACTTACACAAAACTCTCCATAAGATGGTATACACACATACAGAAAGAAAACGACAGAATGGCCTTGTGGTATTAGCCAAAGGTCCTATTTATTGTCTCACATACCACCGTTGATCATGGACGAGATCAACGGTCCAATGCAATTAACAACTTAGCAAACAAGAGGCAATTAAAGTCGCACTTCTTAAATGTGATCACATCTGATCAATTATTGGATCCTAGTTATTGGGCCTCATATTTGGGTACTTTTCTTAGATGTGTGCACTGCCAATGTAGACTCTCAAACAACTTCTAAACTACAGAAAGGCATTGGAATAGGACTGTACAAAAAAAATTGAAAAATTGCAAATCAAATTGAACCCTTTGGTTCGGGGTCCATGTGGATGTGTGTGTATTGGGTTTTTGGGTTGATCCTCTATTGTGTAAAAACGTGATCAACTGAATCTGATGGGTTAATAGCTGAATTTGATTTTGAGGAAATTGAATGCGTGTAAGTACAAAATTATTTCCCAAATTGCTAAAGATATATTAACAATTCAAATATCTATGGTCGCTTCGAAGTCAACATTTTCCACAAGCAGTTGGGTTCTTGATTCCTTTAAGAGCTCATTGGATGAAAAAATGGTTGAGGTCTTAATATGCACGAAGAATTGGTTGTATAGCAATAAAGAATTTATAGTGTTTCGTCAATATTTAGATGAGATGGGAAGCTGCAGAAGGTGACTTTTTTTCTATTATCAATTTTGTTATTTCTATACATATTATTTTTTAATCGCTATCATTAATAAGGACTAATGAATATTTTGATATTTGCATATTATATAGACGTGTTACAATATGGGTATATTGATCCAATTATTATCAAATGAGATGTTAGAATGCAATTTTTATACTCATCTAAAAGTTTGAGTGGAGAAAGCTATTTGCTTGTTGTTAGATGCTGACTTGCTTCTAATTTTTTTTTTAAATTTCAAATTTTAAATAAATATGAATGTAATTTAATATTTAATATTATTAGTTCTCGTTTAAGCTTGTAACTTATTTTAAATATTACTATATATCGATAAGTAAACCACGGATTAAAACCAAACCAAACAGCATAATATTTTGGTTTGGAAAAATTCCAAATTATTTGAAGTTGTTTGAGTTGAAAATATGGTACAAATGCAACATTCATGTAGATCATATTCAGTCCTTGAGGGAGGAAGGAACATTCTTTAGACCTTTAGTTCACTAAACATGCAATATTATTTAAGAAAAACGATGCATAAGTCACCATGCCAGTGTTTCTACTTCCGAACCTGTAATATCTGTAAGACAAAATCTATAAAGCACCAGTTTCTGTGCTTTGAAAGAGTTCTTTTTCTAAGTGAAACACCTTACGAAAAGTGTGAAAAATTCGAAAATAGAAAAGTGTTTTTGTGACCTATGACTGTTATATGAGAATACTTATCAACGTTGATTCTACCAAAAATCGTATCTGGCTGTTTTTGAACTTGACGACTGTTGATGAGCACGAACGTGATCTTACGGTACCTGAAACAAGGCGTCGATGTGTGTCCTCGTCGCTCCTCCAATACTTAAGTCAGATGGGGAATTTTATGCATGAGGCTATATGCTGGAAAATAATTTAAAACGTACCTGAATAATGTTTTGATGCTCTATATTTATAGAGTTAGGTAGTACACTCCTGATATGACTAAATCAGTTGGATGTCCTTTTCTTAAAGAGTCCTACCTGTGAGAGATATTTAATTTATACTAGAATTGCTAGACCAATCATAATTTAGGTAATACGGTTGAGATAGAGTTCTCTGATACGTATTGAGTCTTGGGTTGAGGTGTTTTGAGTCATATTAGTCCTTAGGGGGTAGGACTTCTTTCAAACTTAAGCAAGCAGACGTCTAAAATAAAATGAAGTTCTCGAGCACTTGCATACCCTGGGCATGAAAATGTCATCCCGAGGACTTATCTCGAGGACGTTTCCAACCGAATTTTGTGAAATTGTGGTGCCAATTCTCAGGGTTACTGTCCCGAGGACTCCAATATTTTCAGAGGACATACCGGGAGGGGCAAGATCAGGACTTTGAGTCGAGATAGGACTTCAAGCCCGAGCATAAGGTTGTAGACAATTGGGTCACACAAAATTGCACACATCAAGCGTAAAGGACTCTTACAACATGATTGTTATGGTGGATTAAACTAGTACGATCTAATACTATGTACTAAACATGCCCCTTCTATATACACATATCATTAATTGATTGTGGTATAAAATTACATGGTTTGATGAGATTAATTAGTCGATAATGAAGAACTTACATCATTTTAAGCTATTTTCTGTATCTCCTTTCTAGGTTGAACAAGGAAATCCGCATGTAAGTAAAGACTGCAATGAATCCTCGAAATTCTCGTGTTTTTCCAGGGCTTCGACAATGTAATTTCCTGTTGACTGACGATATTCTCACTATCCCCCACCTACTGTCCTAAAAGTCGAAATCACAGTCAAGAGCACGGGTTTGACAAAATGAACTAGAGAGTAGGTTTTAGGCAGGAAAACATTAGCACACAATATGTAGGGTGGAGCTTTCGAATTAGTGGAGTCTAAGATTGCCACAAGTCATTACTGTCTCTCCTTGTTGACCCGCGAGTCTTATTTCAACAGCGTTAAGGATTTCAAAACATGGGAGTCCCCAAATTTGATTTGTTTTGCCATTCTCTTTTTGTTTTTATATGTTTTTTGTTTACCTTCAATATTTTTGACCTTCCAATTCCACAAAAGTATTCTTGTCTGCGCACGCGCGAAAGAGAATCTGAAGAATCATAAGAATATAATTTTCCCACATAATAACTGGATAGAATAGTATAATTTTTTTGACAATTGGAGATACGAATACGACTGCTACAAGTTTTTGTTAAGATATTCAATCGTACAATAGCACACAACCCCCTTTACTGGTTTGGAATCCTGATTGATTCAAGCCAAAAGTACCTGAGTTTATTGGAATTTAGTTCTTTCTAGTCGAAGATAAAATCAATCCAAGCTTTATATTTCAACACTGTTTAGCAAATTTGCGTAACACGGTTTACTTCTTGCTCGTTTGAGACTGTACACTGCTAGAAGGTGAAGAAAAAAAGGGAAAAATAAAAAAGCTAATATTTGTCTATAACATAGTCGAGTCTTATATCAAAATACTTTTCGAGTTTCGGCATCATAGCCATAAATATACAACAGAATCCTTTGATCTTCTACCATTTTTCTGCCCGAGTATTTTGTTGAAGAAACTGTCCCGAAATCGCAGCTGCAAGTGCTGATTTGAAATTGGGATCTTTTGTTAAGGTAGAAGCCATTTGCTCCACTAGATACTGTTGGTATTGTGGTGTACCCATTTTTCTGTTTGAATCAGTAGCTAGCTTTGGTTTTGTATGATCAAGTGTAACGGTCTGTGCGGATGAACTTAGAGAAGTCGTCGAGCAAGGGACCGTGCCAAGTGTCACACCATGGCTGGAGCCAGAAGTGGGCTCGGGTTTCGAGGGGTGAGGATGGTTGTGCTCTCCTTCATAAGTTGCTACTAGAATAGATTGATCCTCTATACTTCTTTGAACCTGCAGAAAGATCATGAAACAATAAACCTTAGAAATCTAAAAACTAGAGAAATTAAAAATTCTTGAAAAGGATTAATCTTTTTCGATTTAAACAAAAAAGTTAAAATCTGTTTTGATTATATCGTTCAATCCTATCTATTGCTGTGTACCAAACATTCTTTAATTACATACCTTCTTTTTTACTGGACAGCTTGGAGCAAACGAGCACTTGAAATAAGCTCTTGGACAAGGATTGTCCCTGGTAACCTTCTGTCCATACTTCCTCCATTGATATCCATCTTTAACTATCTGTAATTTGAATAAAACAGTTTTTTAAGTACAGGAAATAGACAAAGATTTGTTTGAATATACGGACTACTTCGCAGATAACATTAATCAGCTTATAAGTTATAATGCTTATAGAGCATGTTCCACACACTTTACTGGACAGTTTCATACACAATATTTTAACTTACTTTCTTTTTTTCCTTTCATATTTATGAGAAGTATCTAAGAAGTGAGATTGACTTATAATTACTTACAAGGCCTGTATCAGATGCTTCAGTTCGTACGCAGGTACGCGAAATCTTTGGTTTGATGTGTTCTTCCCTTTGTTTCTTGCATGAATCTTCATCACTTGAACTGCTCTCAGAAGGGCCATTGGTTCCACCAGTATTGCCATTGTTGTTGCTGCTTTCAGCTTTCCTTTTTCTTGATGCATCATTATCCAATACCGAATTCTTGCTTATGTTCATTACTCGGTCTTGCAATTCGTTGTAATTCTCACACACCACTGTTAATAGTTCTGTCAGCTTCTTGTTTTCAGCACTCACCCGATTTAGTTCCTCTATTAATGCACCTCTCTGAGAAAAAAAAAAAATTGCTAAGAACTCCAATTTTCATCTTTCTTGAATTGTGGAACAGATTGTGTGTGTGTCTGTGTGTGTGTGTTTATGTTTTAATAAGCTAAAATCATGATAAAAATAATCACCTCCTCTTTCACTGTAATATTTCTTCCCAACTCAATAAAATCGCTTGGCACCTCTTGTTTCTGAAACAAAAACAAGCTCGATTAGCACAAGGAATGTCTCGGAGATAGAATCGATTGAAAAAAAATACTCGAACAACTAATAATTCATCTGCCAACAGATTCCTGAAAAGCAGAAAACTAAGTGCATGTTTGGTACATGAGATTAACCGCGCACAGCTCAAAAGGCAAGATTTTAACTTCTGTTTCTATCCAATCCTCTCTAACAAACATGGCATAAGTACGGTATATAGTTTTAAAGCTTCACATACCCGCAGCAGTGGGGCCTCGTCGAGAATTCTTTGTGGTTTGGCATTAAGATCCAATGAAGTATTCAGCAGGCTAGTGAATTCCATAGCTTCTGATACTGAACTATTGCAAGTTTTCCAAATCGCCTCAATTTCTTCAGAAAATTCTCTCAAATTGGTCAAGCTTCTGTGTTTATCTAATGTTTGAAGCAAAATCTAATGGAGAAGATGTATATATAATACATAGAACTTGTCAAGTAGTAGGAAGGTAGAGAGGAAGGTGAGGAGTAGTTGATAAAATATTCTAATTAATAATCCTATTTTGTCATTTATTTATAGCAGAAATGGAACTCAAAGTTGGTCGTCGGCAAGAAAAGTAAAAGTAGATTGCTAGAAAGTCGGGATTAACTGTAACTTATTTTTAAAATCACTTATTTTTAACTGAACAAACTTTCAATAGAAAATAATCAAAGATGGATATACTTTCTAGAAAATTAAAGTTAAAATATTGTTAAAGACCATGTTTGATGCATATTATTGAGTGTATAATATATTTTAAATAGTGAGTCAATGAAAAATATATAGTTAAAAAATAATGAAAAGATTTGAATTTACGTGTAATATTATTTTATTGAAAAATATTTAATTGAAAATGAATTTGTGTAAGAATGTGAATCAAACAGAGTGTAAAGTATTACTTTGAATCACACTTATTCTCACCAAACGCGACATATAAGTACAATTAAACATGTTCCGATTCATGTAAGTTGCAATGAGAAAGTAAATTGCGCATCGAAATAAAAATAATTTAAATAGGGGAAATTAAAGTGGTTGTTTAATTTTGAACTGTGATTTAAGAGGATTAAAGTAACTCAAATATCATGATTTAAAAAAAAGACTTGGAAAACAAGAGAGTTGAAATTCTTTAGAGAAGTCAAAGTCAAGCCCACCTTTGGTAGGAAGATGACGACCACGTACGTACCTTGTATTATGTAGTTGAACTCCTATATTGACCAATCTTCTCATGTCTTTATCCATAACATTAATATTAATATTAATATGTCAGTTTGAGTGGACCAGGACCAGACAGACCAGTAAATTTAAGTGGTATAGGTTGCGTTTTAGTCACGTTTGTACTCGTGTTTCATGCTATTTTATATTTTAGTAGTGGAAGAAATTTGTTACATCGCGTACGCGGTTCTCACCCTATAACGTGACGGCATGCTCTGATTTAAATACAAGTTTAACATATTTAATTGTTACATTTGATTGAATATTGATTAAATGTTCTTGTATTGATAAAGTAGATGTCGTTGGAATTACGTTTGTTAAACAAAAATTATGCAGTCAAAAAATTGAACTAAAATTGTCGATTTTGTGCTGCGTGAATCTGTCGATGAAATTGTTTCGATCTAAGATGAAAGTTTTAACTATTGATAGGAGGCCCGCGGGCACTTCTTCGAATTTCGAAAAAGAAGAGTAAACATCATCGATTTTTAACGACTTGATTTAAGTTTCGAAGTATTAATTGAAACCAAATCCGATCCCTTTAAAATTGAAAATTAAATTTCTAACCATAATTAGATTGATAAATTACAATCTTAACCTCTAAATAAAATATAATTACTAATATTTTAATACAAAAAGGATAATTTGGTCAATTATCCATTACCAAATATCAGTAATTCTCCTAATTTCACAACTTTCATTGACAATTAGTCCATATGGTATGCACCAAAGTCGAAACCCTCTTCATCTTATGTCTTCAAGCTGCAAACACTCAAAACCAAGAAGCTCCACGACATTGACGTTTTCACTCTCAAGTCAACAGAACGACGATGCTAGTGATTTTATTTTCACTTTTCTTTAATTTTATTGGTATTTAAATTTAGAATTTTAAATGATTTATTTATGTTTGAATCTTTTTCAAACCGTTTTAAACGATTTTGTTTGCAAATTTGTCAAAAATAAATTTAATCAAACCACTTACACTCCTAGTTGAAAATATGACTAACATGAACTTTTAAATTTAATCAAACCACTTACACCAATTATGCATTAAGTTTGGTCTTAAGGCATATTATGAAAATATAGTCGATCAACATCAGATACTATCAAGCTATTTTTTATTCATACATTTCAAATGATCCACAAGTACTATCAAGTATCAACAGATACACCACATATTTCTACTTATTTATAAACACTTGACAGTACACTAGTTTCTCAATTATAAAAAATTAAGTATGTATTATTCATTACTCGTTGATATATCATGTGTTTAGAGGAGAAAAAAAAATCATAAAGTGTCATCTTCTCAGACAGATACACAAGCACAATTGAAATTTCACTTATTTATCAATTTGGAATGGTGAAAATAACATATTCAATAAAATTTGAACACATAAGTACTGAGCTAACTTCGACAAACATCCAATATGAAAATTAAGAACTAAATATTTGTATGCATGATCAAAATACAAGGAGGTATACTTTCGGTTATTATTTAATTAACACAGTCACCAATTAAATCGTTCATTAAATATACGGTAACAATGACCATATGTAGCCAAGCTATTGACGATTAAGTCAAAATTGTGCTAAATGTTTTCATATACAATTTTAGGAATCGAGTCTTTTCAATAGTCCCACATCAACCTAGTATTACGATTGATAGACTTATTTCGTAGAAACGATTATTTAACATGAAAAGAACTAAATATCTATATGCATGATACACATTTCAAGGACTTATTCTGTGGAAACAACTAATGGTACCATTTCTAGGACATCAACCTAGTGCTACGATCTGGTAGAATTTGTTGGAAATGGTTTATTAACTAGTGAATTAGGTCAATTTTGAGCTCCAATTTGAGGAGGACCCGTACTTCGATTTTCACACGACCAAACATATTCATATTTTACTCTGCGAGGTGATTAACATGATATATTTATTTATCGAAAATCATTTAAAATTGAATGAAATATTTAATCCACTTGAAATTATAAACTAGCGAAAATTTTGATTTATTGAAAATTGTCAAACACTTATCCCGCGTAGAAAAGTTAGGAAACTTTGAAATGACTTATATAGTGGAAGTTGGATAATTGAGTTTGGACTCCAAGAGATACCAATAGTTTTTGGAAGGGGTAAACCTATATCTTATTGGGTTCGGTCCTAAATTCACATGCGCGTACCGCTGTCTAGCTGGGCTGGGCAAGAGCACGTGCTCGAGTTCGGTTCGGGTGCGAGTGGGTCCTTGTACTATAAACTTTTTGGATGGTCTGTTGACCGATATAACATTACACTATTCCATACTCAATAGTGCCGTATGTTCGGTCCAAGCCCACACGCACGCTATTGTCCGGCTCGGCTAGACTCGACTCGACAAGAGCACGTGTTCGAGTCTGATTCGGGTGCAAGTGGAACATGTACTATATTAAATTTTTGGATATTCTGTTATTGACATAACAGACGCATTATTTCATATTGAACAGTGTTGTTTGTTCGGTCGGTCCTAAGCCTACATACGTGTGCCGCGAGTGTTTGAGTCTGGTTCGAGTGCACAAGAGCACGTGTTTGAGTCCAGTTCGGGTGGGAGTGAGTCCTTGTACTATATTAACTTTTTGGATAGTCTGTTAACCGACATAACAGACGCATTATTTCATACTGAACATTGACGACTGTTCTAAAAAGGCTTGAAATATGTTCCATTGGCCACGAACGAGTCTATAAATAACCTGTCCCGCTGCCAGAATAATTATATTATTTTCGTTACAAATTTTCTCTGCTTTGAATCTCATTCTGATATTGTTCTCAAAGTGAAAACACTTCATTGAGTTAATTTCGAAAAAGAAGAGTAAACCTCACCGATTTTTAACGACTTGATTTAAGTTTCGAAGTATTAATTGAAACCAAATGCGATCCCTTTAAAATTGAAAATTAAATTTCTAACCGTAATTAGATTGATAAATTACAATCTTAACCTCTAAATAAAATATAATTACTAATATTTTAATACAAAAAAGGATAATTTGGTCAATTATCCATTACCAAATATCAGTAATTCTCCTAATTTCACAACTTTCATTGACAATTAGTCCATATGGTATGCACCATATGGACTAATTAACTATGTATTATTCATTACTCGTTGATATATCATGTGTTTGGAGGAGAAAAAAATCATAAAGTGTCATCTTCTCAGACAGATACACAAGCACAATTGAAATTTCACTTATTTATCAATTTGGAATGGTGAAATAACATATTCAATAAAATTTGAACACATAAGTACTGAGCTAACTTCGACAAACATCCAATATGAAAATTAAGAACTAAATATTTGTATGCATGATCACAATACAAGGAGGTATACTTTCAGTTATTATTTAATTAACACAATCACCAATTAAATCGTTCATTAAATATACGGTAACAATGATCATATGTAGCCAAGCTATTGACGATTAAGTCAAAATTGTGTTAAATGTTTTCATATACAATCTTAGGAATCGAGTCTTTTCAATAGTCCCACATCAATCTAGTATTACGATTGATAGACTTATTTCGTAGAAACGATTGTTTGACATGAAAAGAACTAAATATCTATATGCATGATACACATTTCAAGGACTTATTCTGTGGAAACACTAATGGTACCATTTCTAGGACATCAACCTAGTGCTACGATCTGGTAGAATTTGTTGGAAATGGTTTATTAACTAGTGAATTAGGTCAATTTTGAGCTCCAATTTGAGGAGGGCCCGTACTTCAATTTTCACACGACTAAACATATTCATATTTTACTCCGCGAGGTGATTAACGTGATATATTTATCTATAGAAAACCATTTAAAATTAATGAAATATTTGATATCAAAGTAATCCACTTGAAACTATAAACTAGCGAAATTTTTAATTTATTTTGTCAAACACTTATCCCACGTAGGAAAGTTAGGAAACTTTGATATGACTTATATAGTGGAAGTTTGAGAATTGAGTTTGGACCCCAAAGAATACCAATAGTTTTTGGAAGGGGTAGACCTATATCTTATTGGGTTCGGTCCTAAGTTCACATGTTCGTACCGCTGTCTAGCTGGGCTGAGCAAGAGCACGTGTTCTAGTCCGGTTCAGGTGCGAGTGAGTCCTTGTACTATAAACTTTTTGGATGGTCTGTTGACCGACATAACATTACACATTATTCCATATCAATAGTGTCGTATGTTCGGTCCAAGCCCACACACACGCTATTGTCCGGCTCGACTAGACTCGACTCGACTTGACTCGACAAGAGCACGTGTTCGAGTCTGATTCGGGTGAAAGTGGATCATGTACTATATTAAATTTTTGGACATTCTGTTATTGACATAACAGACGCATTATTTCATATTGAATAGTGTTGTTTGTTCGGTCCTAAGCCTACACATGCGTGCCGCGAGTGTTTGAGTCTGGTTCGAGTGCACAAGAGCACGTGTTTGAGTCTAGTTCGGGTGCGAGTGGGTCCTTGTACTATATTAACTTTGTGGGCAGTCCGTTAATCAACATAACAGACATATTATTTCATACTGAACATTGTTGTTTGAACAGTGACGACTGTTCTAAAAATGCTTGAAATATGTTCATTTGGCCACGAACGAGTCTATAAATAGCATGTCCCGTTGCCAGAATAATTATACTATTTTCATTGCAAATTTTCTCTGCTTTGAATCTTATTCTCTCTCTCTCATTCTGATATTGTTCTCAAAGTGAAAACACTTCATTGAGTTCGTTGGAACTCCTGCTAATTGCTGTGTTATTTTCGTATGAGACAAAATACGTTATATCTTGAGAAACGATTGTTGGACACATTTAACACATTTGAAGGAAGCAAATTTATTTTAAGGAAACATTATAAAGTAGGTGGGCTCGAATTAATTTTTTTGATCATCATGTTGTTACGTTGTGCAACTTACGTTAAGGTAATTCTGTCAATGTTTGTATATTCAAATTGTTTGAAGGAGGAATTTATACTCCAAAAACAACATAATTATTTTGTAGCAACAATTGTTACATGAAAAGTAAGAACTAAATATCTACATGCACGAAACACATTAAGAAGACAATTCATGTCAATTGTTGTTTAATAAGGCCACCAATTAAATCACTCATTATAAATATGCTACAACAATGATCATCAGTAGCCAAGCTATTGACGCTTAAGTCAAAACTGTGCTAAATGTTTTCTTATACAATGTGACTTAGGCATTGGAATCTTCACCGTCCCACCTCACCTCAACCTAACTCAACAATTAAATGTTTTCTTATACAATGTATTTATTTCATAAAATAGCCAAGCTATTGACAATTAACTATTTTCACACACAAAATCTAACTTAGATATTTGAGTCTCTTTGATTGTTCCATCGCAACCTAGCTCTATGATCGATAGAGTTATTTTTGTAGATTTTTAGTTGTTGTCATATGAAGTTAAATAAGAAATTACAAATAACGTAATAAAAGAAAAAAAAAGTGCACGATAAGAATTATTAATCATTTTGCTCGATTCTTTATGTTGAACATGCTCTTTTTTGGAGTACAAGGAAAATAAAATAAAAATTCAAAACATATTAAACTTCATTGTATAAATATTAAATAGTGACTAACAGTGAATTTCCCAGCAATGAGTTAGTCTCAAATCGCCATTAGGTATTCTAGAAGCAGAATCGGGACGGAAAGTTGCACGTGTTTACAATTTGTCGTTTGGAACTTTTCTACGTATTTCACACGAATACACTTTCTTCTCTATTGAAAACTTGAATCACACTTCTAACTTTATATCAAGTGGAACACATGCAATGAACTATAACGACGTGTCAAAGTTGGCTACAATTTAATTTGAAAAATAAAAATTGTTTATATCTTAAATATCTCATTCTTACCAAAATTAAAAGTTACTTTTAATGCCAAATGATAATAAAATTCTATCTAGCACAAAAATATCGTGACACAGTCTCTTGAAAAGGGAAGTCGATCGAAAATCAGATGCAAAACACCACACCTCATTAAGATCATATTGAAAAACTCTCAAAAAAAAAAAAAATTAGAGGCATACTCCATAAAAGACGATAGCTTGCTTCTTAAGCATTTCAATTTCTCATTTGGCCATGTCTTCTCTTGTACATTCCTTTATCGAGAATTGGTATAACGCAAAACGTCCTCTGGAAAACATATTTGAAATTTATTTAAACGTTTTATCTTATTATGTGGGTGTTTGGCAGGATTAAAATTAGATTTTTAGTAGATTATGATTGAAATTTTTGAAATTTATGGTTGAAAAGTTGTGTAACCTGCAAAAGATGTGATTAATATTGATTGTTTGATTTTGATTTTGATTTTGATTTTGATTTTGATTAAAATTTGATTTTAATCAGAAACAAACAAGGCCTATATATTTAATAGTAAATTGATTATGTATTAAGGCACTTGACCTTAAATGTAATAATGGATAATGGCTGCTAAGTTTGTATTTTTTACTACCATAATGTTAAGTTGACTTTGACAATAGACACGACTTCCACTTGTTCCTCACCCCTTACCCTTTCTTTTTCCCCTATAGTTATGTCGATTGTTGTCAAAAATAGAGGATTTGCATGCCCACAATTACGACTAAATAATGTTTTTTAATTTGTAATGATAATATTTGATTAGCAATCAAATGGATGGATAAGAAAATCGAGTCTTATGTATGACACTTCTAACATATCCACTAATGTTAGTCAAAAATGTATTTCATGTAACAATTGAGCAAGTGGAACGCTAATTTGTAACAACATCGTCAAAAGAATGTTATCATCGCTTCTTCAATATTTAAGTTAACAAAATCTCGAGGAAAGTATAATGAATAAATGTTGAATATATGTAAAAGCATATACACCTTAACGTAGAGGAGGAGAGTTTTTTCATACAATTGAGAAAAGTTCCTCTTTCTATTTGGTTCGGCTTTGACCAAATATTGTTATATTTATGACGTACTTTTTATCGTAGTGTCTTTTGAGTGAGTAAATCACGATCGAATTCTATCAAAACAAATGACATGGGATAAGAAGGGCATTTTTGTCATAATTTTTGCTTTTACTTTTCCTACATGTAGAAAAGCTTTTGAGAAAACTAAATTAATTCTGTTTAAAAATTAAATTTTAAATGTGTTTCTTATTTCGAAAGTGCTTTTAGAATAAATCACATTTAATCATCTTTTTCTAAAAGTTCTTCTAATTAGAAAAGATGCTTTCGTAAAATTAGTCGAATGGGTTAAAAAATAATTTTTGGATTTCAAAAACTCTTTTGACTTTTTAAAAACCATACCAAACGAGTCTAATTCTAGTATAGTATTTTGTTAGGATATTTTTAAGTAAGCAATCATGTGACCAACCTCTGAGACCCAAAAAGACCAAGAATAAAGAGTTGTCAAGACTTCTAGTCAGGTTTGAGTTCGTTCCATTTTTTATGTTAAATTAAACATAATTTAATTGATTAAATATATTTACATTATTTTCAATTTAGCCCCAATTCGATAGAAATTAAAATTAAAATTTTAATATATTTACATTCTTTTCAATTTAGCCCCAGTTCGATAGATATTTTAATTTCAGTTAAAATTAACAATTAATTTTAACAATACATTTTATGGGATCCACAACTTTTTAACTGTACATTTCATCAATTTTTATCTGAATTTTTTTATTTTAATTCTGCCAAACATGAGCTTAATGTATTCTAATCCGTTAAACCTCAGAAATAGAGAAGACAAGTAACATCACGTCTTTCAAAATTATCATAGAAATTTATATCAAGGGAGGTTCCTTTAGTGATGCGTATTTCAATTGTAAACTAGTATACAATACTCACACCTCAGCCTTGAACTTCATAGCCGCCGTTTGGCAATTAATTTACAAATGGTTTATAATTTCAGTTAGGTCTGTCTGATTGGTTTAAATTTCATGAAAAATATCACATTCGAGAAATTCAATTTTTACTTTAACTGTTTAATACGAAAGTAAAAATTGAGTTCGAATTCCAAGGTAAAATCATTTTAAGCTTTTTTTTGTGAATTTCATGGAAAATGCATTCCTATTTCCTATGGGGTATTTGAGTTTTTATTTTTCAATTTACATGGAATTGAAAAGTCTTTCCACCTTTGCCAATCAAACGGACCCTTAAAGTCAAATATTAATTTCGACAATATATTCATACTATTAGTATTATTCATTTATTATTTACACATTTCGCAAGATTTACTACTATTTTTACTAAAAATATATATTTATAAATTTTTCCAAAAAGAGTCTTAATAATTCAAAGAACGTGTTACTACTTACTAGTATTCTTCTAAAATGAGTATTGAAAATTATAGCCATGAAATCACATTTATTAAGCTCTTGTTTGATCTCATTTTTTTAAAATATATTTTTCTCTATTTTGTTTTCAATCACATATTTTTTAATAAAATAATATTACACGTTAAAATATTTTTTTATTTTTTAACTCCACATTGTTCATCTATTTATTATTTTAAAATATATTTTATACAAAGAAAGTGGACGGTGTAGTAGAATACAAGTTCGTCATACTCGTGACATCATGTCCCACGCTGAAGAAATCCAATACCCAAAGACCAACGACAGACGTAATTGAATTAATTATATAATATGGATTTCAGAATGTGCTGTACAATTTGCAAATTGTATTGTTTGACAAATAAATAAATGACTCATTTAACACCGTCATTGTCTTATTCAAGAAAGTTGTACACCCTTGCAATCAAGTGTTTATGCAATTGATGGCATTATCTGATTGGTCTACTTTATCGAGAAGTAGTTCAATCTTTATCTCTTTAACACGTCTATAAAATGATGGTTCATATCAATCTTCAAATTAGGCCTGAGCGTAGTTCTTGTTGGATAGATTTGAGATCAGCCCGAAACCAAAACCACTTTCGTCGGTTTGGGTAAATTTCAACCAAAATCGACCTAATCCAATTGCTAACCAATCGAACTCGACTTTTTAATAGTTAAAATTAACATAATTGGATCGATTTTTTAATTCAAACCAAGCCAAACCGACCCGATTATGTTCGGTTTGATCGGTTTTTCAATTTTTTTGCCCACCCCTACTTGAAATGCGTGTACTCATATGAGTCTTAGTCGGATGAAAACTTTTCTTTAAACATAATAAACTCTGATAATATATTAAAACTTGGGATTCCGTTTTAAAGCGTCTACCTTATTATTATATCGATATTTAATGAATGTGGAATTATACACTGAACTATTTGCAAGAAAAAATTGGGCCAACTAGCGCAGGATCCGGTGTATTTGGACAATGGCATAGGGAATAATTCTTCCTAGAACAGTTTGCCATGGACCCAGACCAAACCTTGTATAACCGACGTTAAGCAAGTTGGTGCATTGAACATTTACAGCTACAAATTGGATATATATTCAATGAATATACTAAATTAGCCATGTTCACATCCAGTCAATTACGGAGCCAAGTAAAATTCAGATTCTAACAAAAAGACAGTGGTGGATTCAAAAAAGTGAATGCGTGTAAGAATATTCTGATAGAATTCAACTCTAACGTTGTCTAGTTGAGAATATTGCTTTCATTAAAAAGAAAAATCGTCTGCTGAAGGCCTAGAGAGAGGAACAATCCAAGATTGACTTTCGAAGTAAATTTTAAGGCGCAATGTAACACGTGAGTTAGGCATAAAGTTAAATTGGCAATCAACGTCTCTTTTGTGATTGAACCTATTAATTTTACACCTATTAATTTTACACGTATGTAAATCCCGACAACTTGGACGAAAACACATATATTAATTTTATGTCAATAAATAGAAGTGCGAATAGATTAATATTCTAACAAATTTAGTACATTTTTAAGTGACATTTGTTAAATTATGTCGATCCGAGTATGAAATTGTAAAATTGGAGTAAATAATGGACAATGATAGTTATAAACATTTATAAAATGCTAAAAAGATCAAATTGATATTTATTTTTGAACTAATATTTAATTAATTATTATTTTATCAATAGATTAGGGCACTATCCACGTAGTTTGAAAATAAGAAATTTGATAGCAAGCCCCCGGGGCACAGCTCAACTAGCAGAACAATCAGCACATAATTCGCTTTCAGCGACAGGGTGGGGGTTCGAATCTTAGTGGGAACCTGTGGCCAAAATTATTTGGTATGAAGCAATCACTTTGGAGGATGATCCCTTGTGCGTATAAGTGTACAGTTGGTGAGGAGAACCTAGGAACCAGTTGAGACATATCCCGCGATTTACCTCCTCCAAGGTTCTAGGGGCAAGGGGTTTGAAGATCCAGGATTTAGTCTGACAAAGTTGGGATACCTGGGTATAAAAAAAAAAAAAAAAAAGGGAAATTTGATAGCATATCTTGCGGAGGTTTACAAATTTGACCTGCTTTCCCCCTTTCGTATCCGTTCTACTGTAATGTTGTAATTCATTATGCTATAAATGTGTCTTTTTTTTTATTAGCAACATAGTGCTTATTAAAGAATAGCCGAAATTGGAACAGTTACTTTTCCTGCTTTTCTTTCAAATTTCAATTGGTAAGTCGGTCGGTCAGTCGCACGCACGCTTAAATGCCGTGAAGGTCGTGTCAACGTCGCACACGTTTTATATACAAAAAATGTGAGCACACGCTTTTTGGCTCAGCACATTCTAAATAATTTGCACATGCTGCCTGCCCTGAGATTCAAATCATCTATTTTCTCTCTAATCCTGAATTAATAATTGTTTGTAAGAGAAGAAATATTGTAATTGGCCCCTTTTTTATAAAATGGTTTCTTCTTATTCTATTTTTATTCGAATAAGTTGACAAGCCGACACCCATGAATTTCTCTTACTCTTTTAAGTGATTGACTTGTTAAATTATCTAAACAAGTTTAAAGTCCAAAAGTCGAGGGTGAAAACAATATGACAAGTTCTCAAGGTTAATTGATGTAAAATGTTTATTTCGTTTGCCTTTATTGTATAAAAATTCATTTTTATCATTTCAATTTTGGCATTTGAGCTCTCTACTCTCTAATCGACATTTTTATGCAAAACATCTTTATCATCTCCTCCGTTAAAATAAAATGACGAATTTTTCTATTTTTAAAT
>CAIGRB010026395.1:51747-65311 GCA_903798255.1 Fraxinus quadrangulata
AAGTACCAACTCACCAACCATTTGTAAAAACAACTTTCGAGCTTTCAATTTGTTACTTCTTGAGCCTACATTGATATATCATATCATTAATTATCAAATTAATTTTACTCGTGATTTGAAATTTTAATTGAGTCGTTTGCCTTTATTGTATAAAAATTCATTTTTATCATTTCAATTTTGGCATTTGAGCTCTCTACTCTCTAATCGACATTTTTATGCAAAACATCTTTATCATCTCCTCCGTTAAAATAAAATGACGAATTTTTCTATTTTTAAATAACAAAAAGAAAGAGAAAAAAAACCGATCTTTCATATTTTGGACAAACGAAAGTTACAATTTTCGTTACACAACGCACTCGAGTTGCTAAATTGGAGTCCCAAATAGAACATCACAACTTGGGTCATAAGTGTGTATTTGACCGTCTTTATTTTGCCAAAAACCAATTTTTTGTATAGTAAACGTGTGCTAGATTGTCACACACACGTCATATCAATTCAAATCACGAGGTACTACTGTACTTAATTTTGAATCCAAAATTTTTGCTATTCCAAAAATACCCTCCAATTTCTTGTTTCTACGTGACAGGGAAGTGTTTCAAAAATGGCAAAGTAGTAAAATGGAATTGTGTCGTGGAAGACAGAATTGGAAAATCAATTTCTTGATCGATTGTCAATGCATTGAATGGAGTAATTGCATGTCGGATGGTGTAGAATTCTTTAAGAATATTGCACTCTTTAAGAAAGTGAAAACTCTTTAAATTGTCAATATAAAGGTTGCCAAACAAGAGCTTAATCACACCGTAACATCCAAAATCACATTAACTCCATCACAATCCCGACGACACCACCACCAACACTGATTGTCGCAACTTCCCCTTGGGACTAGATTTGAATTTTTGAGTCTCAATATTCCAAATATTAACCACCTCCTACTCTTTGTCGAAAATTTCATTGTAAAAATTTGTGTTTGGTGAATTGTTTTAAATCATACACAATGATGAAATATTTGAATTTATGTGATTGAAGATTTATGGCCAAATGGAGCAAACTGTTTGAAGGTGGTGGTGATGGTGAGATGTGTTGGAAAGTATGGCCGTTAGGTGAGGTGTTTGTGGTGCTAGTGTAGACGGCGGTGGCTAATGTAACACTGCATGTCCTTTTACATTATTGTTGTACATAAATACAACGTTTACTTTAATGTCATATTTAATATTTAGTTAATAAATTATTATTCTCGTGACTAACTATGTTTCTCGAAGTGGAAAGTACATTTGACGCTCTACACGATCATTGTGCCTAAAATTAATTATAATATAATTAACCAAGCTATAAAGTAAATTGTATGTATATAATTAATTTATTTTATGTTACCCTCTAAATTAATTTTATTCTCCTTAATTGAATTGAATCACGTGCTGTAATTTTTTTTTTATTTTTTGTGTGCACGCGCGCGTAGCCGTGTTTTCAAATTCCCAATATTAAGAGCATTTTTGACAACTATTTTGATTAAAAAAAAGTTTTGAATATTAATTTTTAGGAGAATGTATGGTTAAGAAGTAGGGAAACGTTTTTGGTATACATGTAGAATATTTTATTGTGTGAATATATGATTAAAGATGATTTGAAGAACGTCAAACAGGAACTAAATTGGAACCCACTGAAGAATTTTATATACTTAATGAGTTGAATCAAATTATTTACATATGCTGAAAATATATCAATGTATATAGGTATGTTTAAGTGTGTGTGCACATTTCCATGACTTCATTCTTTTTCTTTTCTTTTTGTCATTAAACCCATTAGCCGATATTGAATTTGAAACCACTGCCAATCAGCACTCAAAGCCAAGTTATATTTATTTAATATTTTATTTACATAATTTTTTAATTATATCTCTTGTCATATTGGTCATGGATATTTGCTAATTTATATCCGTAAGATTTTTATATTTATTAATTGTTGGCAACCTTTAATAAGTGCTAAATGGTGTCAATGTGATTGTGGATGCTAATTTTGTAGCCCTTCCTCCATTTATATTTTATTAATGCAATTCAAGTGATCATTTCATAATAATTTTCCTTAATTCCTTGTATGTTTACAACGAAAACAAACTTATAAGCGTAATTAGCTTGGTCTAAGTGCATCAAAGTGGATCACATCAACAGTAAATAATAAGCAAGTGAAGTTTAAATTTGGTTATGACTTAGGACTCTCGGCATGTTTGCCTCGTGGACGACTAGGGACATCTCTACTTATCATTCTAAAACTATATTGCTAAGGATTTCAAATAAGTAAACCTCGCATTGTCTTTATTCGTACCGTTTACGAAAATATATTTCGAATTAAAATCACCGCAAATATACGGTTCATTAACAAGTAATAAAGTTGATTTTGAATCCAAGTATCGTCCTGCAAAGATTGATTAGTTCAATTTTACTTATTGCGACATTAACTGAAACAAGAATAATGTGATGTGTTTGTTTGTTTGTGACAAAATTATAACTAAAATAATCTACTTATGCAATTATGAGTAAATTAACTAAACTAAACGCAAATTTATGTGTTTAATAAGTTACAAACGCACTAGGATCCCGAATTTTCATGCAATAATCATTTTAATATTTTGTTTTACACTTTGACAACACGATTGAATTTTGACGAATCAATATTCCTCTTTTATTTAATAATTTATCTCGAATAATGTTAAACATACTCTCATATATGACACAACTATATTTCTATGACGGATAAACATACAAGAGTGCATGAATATTTATGAATACTTAAAGATTCACATATAGCATAACGATATATTTTTATTCCCTATCAGACCCTATGACAATTTATATATGTCAAACATATTTCCCTTCTTTCGAATACATAAAATAGGTCATTATATTCACACAACTACCGTGCACAATAATTGTGGGGAGAAAAAATCATATAAATAATTCAACATCCAAAAACGTGTTTTCAATATCAAATATGTAAAATTAAAGATTAAAAATTCATATTAGATGGTTCATCGTTTTCTTAATACAAATAAATCTAGCCTAACATGTCATGAAGAAGAAAGCAAAAGAAATATTGAAGAATAGACATCTTCCAAATAAAGTTTGAATTGAATTTTCGAATTTTGGAATCGATCTTCGTGTTTCTTGCCTCCTTCTAAGCTCCTAAAATATCTTCAAATGTGTTGTAATACATGATAACTACTTCTGGACGGCCCTAAGTCTTTAAAAAAGACGTCACAATATTTGTTTTCATAAGAAATTGAATCATATAAGAAAATCAAGATTTTTTTCCCGACTTAGCTTGGGCCGACGCCCGGTAGGAAATGGGGCGTCCGCCCAGGCATGGCAAACGGCCCCTATTATTGAGGTTTAGGGTTGAGCAACTGCCCGACCAATATAACTGGGTGATTGTCCAGTTATAAAAATTTCACAAATTTTCCTTTCAACCATTTTCTTTATTTTTTCTTCCATCTTGATCATCAACATCAAATTACTTCAATTTTAGTGCTTCAACTTTACTCAAATACATATTAGTCCCCAAACTTCTATCAATTGGCCAATTGATTATTTTTTAATTTCCAATAGTTTAAAAACAGATCCAAAACTAAAATAAGATAAAATTGACCCAAGTTAAATAGATTCAAATACTAAAACGACACAAAATCTTAGTAATATGACCCAAATAAGTGCACAAAATACACTTATCACATATGTTACATTGTTAAATGTATAAATGTATTACTTTAATTATTATTGTATGAACATGATATTTGATCATTACGTTTTATACTATTAATGTTTTTCATTACATATTCATGCATGACATTGCATACATAAATATGCATGAAGCTTCAAGATGTGAAAAGTTCTTAAATATCAATATGAGAAAGAATATTTTAAGAGGATATATATCCCGAATGTTTTTTATAAGATGTATATGTCTATGACATGAAAGGTGTGAGTGGAAAATAAGACGCGGGTGATGGCCCAAGAGTGGCTAATCAAGAAGGGGGTGAATTGGTTATTAAAAATTTTTTGTTAATAACACAAGTTTTACTATAATAGGTGAGCAACTAAACGAACACAACTAAACACAAATATATAAATAAGTGAGACAACGTAATTTGTACAAAGTGAAAGCGTTAAGTAAAAGAGATACAGAGTGCAAACGATATAGTTATGAAGGTTCGATCCAATGTAATTATCTACGTCCCCCGTTACCAAGCTCTCCGACACGAGTAAGGCATTTATCACTATGTTGATTGTCTTATGGTGCAATCAAACCCTTTATAACGCTTCGAGTGACTTACAATCAAGGTGCACCGATCCTTTTACAATGTTGAACTTTCCGGGACCTCAACACGACCCACACTTATTGAGCTTTACGGGACCTTAGTATGACCCTCGATTTAAAAGAGTTTTACAAGTGAAATCTTCTCTTCTTAGTAAATGATGAGTACAAGGTTAAATATAAGAAGAGAAGTAGGCAAACACTTTAATGAATAGCAATGGATAGAGCTCAAGTGTTTTGTGTGAAAATCTTTGATGTATAGAATGATTTTCAAGAATTGATTTTGATCAAAGATTTTTCAAGAGCAAATATGATTAGATAATAAATGATATGATAGATCAATGTTAGCTCAAGGAGTATCAAATTGAATGCTCAAAAGTTATTTTTCAAATGGTTGGTGAGTTGGTATTTATAGCAGTTGAAAAACGCCAAAATCTCTGTCCAACCGGATGTCCGGGTCATAACCGGATGACTCAACTTACCGTTAGAGCAATTTAGTAGAACGGTCAAAAAAGTGATCGTTGGTGGCGAACCGAACGTTCAGTTCGCATCCGAACGACCGGATGACCAGTGTTTGGTCCGGGTCAATTTTTCTTTTGTTTTGTTTCCAATCAATGATGTTTTTACCTGATTTTTCAAAGTGGATTTGTTTTTATAATTTTCAAGAAGTTGATAGGAAAAACTTCCATTTGAAAATTAATTTTGTGCAAACATTTTCGTGAATTTTGTTGTATATGAGAAAATCATTACTTGAGCTCTCAAACTGTCATTGTCAAAAATTAAAATACTTTACATTTACAATCAAGCTAAGAGAAGTCTAGTTACAACGTTTTCGATAAATTTGGTGCGAGTGCTCAATTTGTTACTTGAGTCGAAGTGACGTAAAGCTAGTCTCAACGAGCGCTTTATTTGAGCTTCCTTATCTTATCAATTTCTAGTTCAATGGTTTTGCCTCAATTCTTGTCAATCGTGCAATTAATTTAAAGAGTGAATTATAGATAAAATACAAATTGTTTGTTATAATCAAAACGTATGATTTAACCATAGGTCAACAATTTCCCTCCTTTTTTTATTATGACAAATATTAGATGATTTTGTAATTGAAGGAGTATTTAAATAATTCAAACATTTGCAATTTTATTCCCCCTATGTTTTATAGATAGAGAATTCCCCATTTCATTAAGCACAAATCATCTCATATAGCACATATATTTTCCCCCTTTTGGCATAAACAAAAAGAAATGAGCATAAGGGGCATAAGCAAAACATAATGAATTGAGATTTAAAACATAATTCGAACATTCGAAATATTCAAAATAACAACACAAGAAAAAATAAAAGCATGATAAACCTAAAAGGATCAAGAGCTAGGATTCCGGAGGAGGAAGAGGAAGAGGAAACTGGGCATAAAAATTAGGCATAGAAGGCATTCTGCTGAACTTGCATAGCTTCCTTTTAAGTGAGCACTCATTGAAGCATTCCTCTGAGACCATCCACCGTGGATGCAAGAGAATCAATCCGTCTATTTAACATGTTGTAGTGATCATCGGTGAATGTGAAGCCACCAGTTGAAGGACGAGTACTTGGAACATGTTGTGGGGCGGGTGGTATATCGATATCTTCATCGTCATTTTCATCACCTTCAAAAGGTAAGGTAGATGGACCTGAGGTGGGGTCGAACCCTTTCGTGTGTGCCACACATTGACCATGTTCTTTAACTATTTTCATGTGTTTAAGTGTTTGAATGTTGATGGTATCGGTTGGTTTTAGTGAAATGTATGCTTCATCATCTAATGCAATGTTAAAATGTTTAAAAACTTTGGTAAGAAGCATGTCCTATGGTAAGGCCTTGATAGCTCGTGTGGAGTGAACGAGTTTCATGAGGCCTATTGCAATAGTTGGAAAGTCAAGTTTTCTACCGACAAAGAGGGAATCGAGAAGGAAGAGATCAAAAGCGCTCACTTCATCTCGATGGCCTTTTCGGGGAATAATGATGTTTGCAATGATATTATGTAAAACTTTGCAAGGGAGTGATAATTGAGATGTGCTAACTTTGGTGATATTTTCAAAATTCTTCCCGGTGATGCGACGACAGGTCTCGGTAAGGGCATAATCGTCGAGTTTGGGATGAGTTTTGTGCATAAAGACTTAAGTGCTACATTCTTCAAGTTCCAAGATATTACGAATTAGTATACGATTAATGACAACACGTTTATTTTTAACAAAGCAAGAGATTTCGTTTGAGGGTGAAATTGCCATTTTGTGATAAAATCTTGCATGAGACAGGGGTATGCATTTTCTTCTAAAATAGCAATAGAAATCCAACCCATACTTTCAAAAGTTTCTTCAATGTGAAATGAAGGTGCATCTAAGGTAAAATCAGCAAAATTAACATTCTTACATATAAGAATGGGTGATTTAATGAAGGGTTAACCGGCACCTCGGGTTCAAAATCCATGTCTTCGTCGGAAGATGATGGAGGAGAGCGTCGTACCGTACTCTTGAGTCGTTTTCTTTTGCTTCTTGTGGTTGCCATGGTTGAGAATCAAAGATGAATGTGTATGAGATCTAGGGTTCGAAAAATTTGGGAAAATGAAGATTTTGATGTGAAAAGAGAGTTTTAGTGAGAAATTGATAAGTAGAAATGATGGGTTTAGTGAAATCTAAGGTTAATCGAGGATTTAAGGTGTGAGAATAAGTTATGGAGGAGAGTTTTAGGGAGATAAATTTAGGAAGAAGGTGAAAAATGAAGAGAAAAGAGGTTGAATCGCGTAATAAGGTAGTCAGATCTGTTAAATCGGACGTCCTGTTCAGCCATCCGGACGTTCGGTTCAGCTGACTGAGGTAATTTTCCATTGTCCGGTTCAAACAAAAGTGGATATGAAGCCTATAATAACCTCGTGATTTTAATCACATACTTCATTTTCATTGATTATGCCTAAACATATTCTAATAAAAGTAAAACGGTCTAGTGCAAGAGGTTTGGTAAAGATATCGATCAATTTATTTTTGGTATCGACGAACTCTAATGTGATGTCACCATTTTGAATATGATCTCTAAGGAAATGATGTCTAATTTCGATATGCTTGGTTCGAGAGTGTAAAATGGGATTTTTAGACAAGTTAATGGCACTAGTGTTATCACATATAATAGGAACATGATCGTAACATAAATGAAAATCATGAAGAGTTTGTTTCATCCACAACACTTGTGCACAACAACTTGCGGTCGAGATATATTAGATTTCAGTCGTAGATAATGCCACAAAGTTTTGTTTCTTTTTAAACCATGATACTAGAGCAAATCCTAGAAAATGACAAGTACCACTAGTGCTTTTTCGATCAATTTGACATCCAACCCAATCGGCATCCGAATAGTTAAGAAGGTTAATGTGAGTATTTTTAGGATACCAAAGTCCTAAGGTTCGAGTGCCACATAGATATCGAAAGATTCGTTTTACAGCCTTAAGATGCGATTCTTTAGAATTTGATTAAAATCTAGCATATAGACAAACATTAAACATAATATCGGGTCTACTTGTTGTTAAATAAAGAAGGGATCGGATCATATCTCTATATTTAGTGACGTCTACAGAGATACCTTGATCATCTTTGTCAAACTTTATGGATGTACTCATCGGGGTGTCCATTGGTTTTAAATCATTCATTTCGAACCTCATCAACATATCTAATATGTACTTATTTTGATCTATGAATATGCCATCACATGTTTGTTTAATTTGCAGTCCATGAAAGAACTTAAGTTCTCCTATCATGCTCATTTCAAATTCCATACTCATGATTTTTGCAAATTCTTCACAAAGATGAAAATTTGTTGCTCCAAAAATAATGTCATCCACATAAATTTGATCGATGAATATATTTTTTTATGCGTTTTAATGAAAAGAGTGGTATCCACCTTTCCAATTGAAAAATCATTTGAAAGTAGAAATTTGCTCAATCATTCATACCAAGTTCTAGGAGCTTGTTTTAAACCGTAAAGAGTTTTTCTAAGTTTAAAAATGTGATTTGAAAAGTCGGGTGGTTGTTCAACAAATACTTCTTTTTGAATGACTCCATTTTAAAATACATTTTTAACATCCATTTGATAAATAGTGAAAGTTTTTGTGAGATGCAAAAAGCATGCAATGAATTCTAACCTAGCAACCGATGCAAATGTTTCCTCATAATCAATACGTTCTTCTTGATTGTAACCTTGAGCCACTAATCTAGCTTTGTTACGCACAACAATTCCACTTTCATCTCGTTTGTTTCTAAAGACCCATTTAGTACCAATAATAGTTTGATCATTTGGTCTAGCGACTAAATCCCAAACTTGGTTTCTTTCGAATTGATTTAGTTCGACTAAATCCCAAACTCGACTTCTTTAAAATTTTTGGGTTCAATTTGTGAGATAAATGTACAACTACCAAGATGATTTTTAAGAGAAGTTCTAATGGTGATACCTTTTGATGGATCACCGATTATTAGCTCATTTGGATGTGACGAGACAAACTTCCATTCTTTTGGTAATGTAGAGTCACCTTGACTTTTGATTGGTGTTTCTTCTTTTTCTTGATCATTAGGCTCCTTTGATTGTTCTTCATTAGACATTTTTTTGTCTTGGATATTCATTTGTTCAAAATGAGTCTTTATACCTACATCGTCATTAACACATTTCTCTCGATCAAGAAAATTAATCTCATCAAATGTAACGTGCATAGATTCTTCAACGACTAGAGTTCTTTTGTTGAAAACTCTATATACTTTGCTAGTCGATGAATAACCAAGAAAAATTCTAGTATCGGATTTTGATTCAAATTTTTCCAAATTATCTTTTGTGTTAAAAATAAAGCATTTACACTCGAAAACTTTAAAATAGCTAATGTTGGGAATTCTACTTTTTCAAAGCTCGTAAGGAGTTTTGGTCTTCTTACAACTTACCAAAACTCTATTTATAATGTAGCATGCGGTGTTGACGGCTTCGGCCCAACAATATTTAGGTAAATTGATTTCATTTAATATGACCCTAGTCATTTCTTGTAATTTACGATTCTTACTTTCTATTACACCATTTTGTTGAGGTGTTTTAGGAGCAGAAAAATTGTGTTCATAACCATTTTCGTTACAAAATTCATCAAAAGCACAAGAGTGTCAAATTTTTCACCATGGCCACTTCTAATAGTTGTAATAGTGTAGCTCTTTTCATTTTCAACTTTCTTACAAAAATGTTTAAAAACTTTTAAGACTTCATCTTTTACACTTCAAAATATGACTCATGTAAATTTCGAAAAATCATCAACAATAACGAAGGCGTAATGTTTACCGCCTAAGCTAGCCGTTCTTGATGGTCCAAAAAGATTCATGTGGAGAAGTTGCAAAAGTTTTGTGGTTGAAGAGAAAATTTTTGGTTTGAAAGAACTTTTGCTTGTTTTCGAATTGGCATGCATCACAAATTTTATTATTTTTAAATTTCAAATTATGCAATCCTTTCATAAAATAATTTTTGAAATTTTTTGAAATGATAGCCTTCTATACCAAAGTCATGTTTCATCTTTTAAACCAAGTAAACAATGTTCACTATTCTCATATTCAATATTTATGATATAAGCATCTTTATTTCAACTTCCTATGAAAATAACCTCTTTTGATGTAGCATCCTTAATTAGGTATTTGGAAGAATTGAATTTAATATTGTAACATTTATCACATAATTGACTAATACTTAGTAAATTATGTTTGAGGTTATCGACTAATAAAATATTTTCAATGGAGGGGGAGGGGGATGGGGATGAGGATGGGTGATTACCAATGTTTCCGACTCCAATCATTTTTCCTTTTGTATTATCTCCGAAAGTTACATGACATCCATCATTCTTCTTTTTTTTTTAAGTTTAAGAGTAGAGATCGATCTCCGGTCATATGTTTCGAGCATCCACTATCCAAGAACCACTTGCTCTTGATTTTCTTTGGTACCTACAAAAACAATTCAATTTTTTATTTTTGATACCCACACAAACTTGGTCCTTGATAGTTAGTTTTTTAGTATTCTTTAATCCACTTATTTTTGTTCTCATATAATTTCTTTTTAACTAATCAATTAAAAGCACTACGTTTAATTTTATTACAAAAAGTACAAGTGGTGGTTGAAGTTTTAACAAACATGTTTTTAAGAGATTATTGTTTCAACGAGGGTTTGAATCTGATTTTCCCTTTGTCAAATACACATTTTTTTATTTTCGGGTATCAAATCAAAATTTTTCTTACTTTCGGTGAATTTATAAATAATTTTTGTCAATTTTTTAAAATTTTCTTTTAGAGAGGTGTTCTCTTTAATCAATATTTCATAATCAAAATTTTCTTTAGATTTTTTCAAAGTTTTTTTTAATTTGTCTTTTAATAAAGAATTTTTCTTTTTAAGAATGGAATGACTCAAGGCAAGTTTTTCAAAATATTCAAACAATTCATCATAAGAATTAAATAATTCATAATAAGAAAATTTTTCTTTTGTACTTACCTCATCCTCGAGAGTCATGAAGCACATGTTAGCGATTTAACCTTGATCATCACTTTCATTTTAATCTTCATCATCACTATCATCCCAAGTAACTTGAATTGCCTTTTTCTTGAAACTTTTCTTTTTGTTTGAGCACTCGGTTCTCTTGTAGTCGGGTTTGTCACATTCATAGCAAATAATTTTCTTGTTCTTTTATTCTCATTTGTCGTCTTTTCTTTGAAACTTTCTATTATTTCGAAACTCTTTCCATTTCTTAACAAAAAGAACTAGATCATCAAACTCTTCATCGCTCAAATTGTTTGTCCATGTTTCTTCATCAATCGTCGATTTTAGAGCAATTTATCGTTTAGGAGCTTCTTTTGATTTCTCTTTGCTCTTCCTTATCTTTTTCTTGATTTCGACATTGTTGAGTTCATAGGCATCAAAGTTTCGTACAATTCTTCCAAAGGATATATGTATCTACATCTTTTGTGTTTTCTATAAGCATGTGTATGGAGCTCCATTCCTCCGAAAGTGCCCTAAACATTTTGCTTACAAGTTCACCGTTAGTATATTTTCGATCAAAGTCTTTTAAGCCATTTACAATGTCGGTAAAACAAGTAATCATGCTAATAATAGGCTCATCTTGTTTTATAAAGAAGTTTTCAAATTCTTTGACCAACATATTTATTTTTGTTTCCTTAACTTTATTTGTTCCAAAGTGAGTGACTTCTAAAGCATTGCAAATTTCATGAGCTGAATCAAATGTACTAATTCTATTGAATTCATTTATATCTAGAGCGCAATAGAGCAAATTCTTTGTCTTAGCATTTAATGATAATTTTCTCCTATCTTCTTCATTATATTCTTCTCTTGATTTAGAAATACTTTGATCGGGTTTATCATCGACTTTAATAGTCTTTGTGGGCATATATGGACTATATTCTATAATTTTCCAAATGTTATAATTAATATATTGAACATAAATTATCATTCTATCCTTCCAATAATTATAGTGTGTACCATCAAATAAAGGAGGTCGGTTTGTAGAATGTCCCTCAAGATTTTGAAAATCGGTGTTAGCCATAACTCAAGATTGTGAAATCTTTAAAACAATGAGTACTGTGTTTTGATACCAATTGATAGCCCATGAGTAGCTAACCAAGAGGGGGGTGAATTGATTATTAAAACTTTTTCGTTAATAACACAAGTTTTACTATAATAGGTGAGCAACTAAACAAATATAACTAAACACAAATATATAAATAAGTTAGACAACGTAATTTGCACAAAGTGAAAGTGTTTAAGTAAAAGGGATAGAGAGTGCAAACGATATAGTTATGGAGGTTCGATCCAATGCAATGATCTACGTCCCCCGTTACCAAGCTCTCTGGTACGAGCAAGACCTTTATCACTATGTTGATTGACTTATGGTGCAATCCAACCCTTTACAACGCTTCCGGTGACTTACAACCAATGAGCACCGATCATTTTACAATGTTGAGCTTTCCGGGACCTCAACACGACCCACACTTATTAAGTTTTACGGGACCTCAATATGACCATCAATTCAAAAGAATTTTACAAGTGAAATCTTCTCTTCTTGATGAGTACAAGTCTAGTTACAACGTCTTTGATAAATTTGGTGTGAGTGCTCAATTTGTTGCTTGATTTAAAGTGACATAAAGCTAGTCTCAACGAGCGCTTCATTTGAACTTCATTGTCTTATCAATTTCTCGTTCAATGATTTTGTCCCAATTCTTGCCAATCATGCAATCAATTTAAAGAGTGAATTAGAGATAAACATAAATTGTTTGTTATAATCAAAACGTATGATTTGACCATAGATCAACAGCAGGGAATCGGCGCTTCAGACCAATATTCAATGATAATATTAATATTAGCCGCTTTGTGGTACTACTTGTAAAATGAATCGAGTTCCAAATAATTATTGTTTACTACATTTTGAGTGATTATGTGATACACCAAGTGAGCTTACGATATTAATATTGAGTTTTAAAAGAAATTGAAGAAAATTGGATACATATTAAGAAATATTTTTTATTGTAAAGTAATTTATATGCATATCATAACCATGTATTATATGCATGAGATTCGTTTACAAAGCTTTAGCTCATTTCATGATATCTCCTCATTTTCAGATGATTCGAAATGACGACTTAATACTTACAAATCGAGATACCTAGATTTGGAGTGTTATAGCCGCAGTTGTGTAGCACAATTTATTACAAGTGTTACATTGTGTGTTACAATTATTACAATTTTTTGTAATACTCGTTATATAAAAATTTTACAAAATGTGTAAATACAATATGTTTATAATTCTTTTATTTTTTGTGGTTATTTGTGTAACTTACCCTTGAAATAATTGACGGTATCGAAGGAGATCCACTCTTACTTATAAGTCTAAAGCCCAAATATAACAAAGCCTGGAGCAGATATGGGCCTAATCTTATATGGGCTTCTCTAAATACAGTAGAATTCCTAATAAAATCACTTAACGTGTGTGTGTGTGTGTGTGTGTTTATATGTGTATTTATGTATATATTGAATATTTAACACACATAATATTCAATTGAAGTTTGTTAGTTAGAAAACTGGTCAAATCTCATGACGTTATTAACGTTAAATAACATAATAATTTCATAAATCAATTATTGATGCTAAAAAATAAAAAATTAGATAATATTAAAATTGTCACGAGCATATCTGAAGACCTTATGAATGTTTTTTTTTTTTTTT
>CAIGRB010026395.1:66113-77232 GCA_903798255.1 Fraxinus quadrangulata
TATCTTATCAATTTCTCGTTCAATGATTTTGCCTCAATTCATGTCAATTATGCAATCAATTTAAAGAGCGAATTAGAAATAAATATAAATGTCTTGTTATAATCAAAACGTATGATTTGACCATAGATCAACAGCAGGGAATCGGCGCTTCAGACCAATATTCAATGATAATATTAATATTAGCCGCTTTGTGGTACTACCTGTAAAATGAATCGAGTTCCAAATAATTATTGTTTACTACATTTTGAGTGATTATGTGATACACCAAGTGAGCTTACGATATTAATATTGAGTTTTAAAAGAAATTGAAGAAAATTGGATACATATTAAGAAATATTTTTTATTGTAAAGTAATTTATATGCATATCATAACCATGTATTATATGCATGAGATTCGTTTACAAAGCTTTAGCTCATTTCATGATATCTCCTCATTTTCAGATGATTCGAAATGACGACTTAATACTTACAAATCGAGATACCTAGATTTGGAGTGTTATAGCCGCAGTTGTGTAGCACAATTTATTACAAGTGTTACATTGTGTGTTACAATTATTACAATTTTTTGTAATACTCGTTATATAAAAATTTTACAAAATGTGTAAATACAATATGTTTATAATTCTTTTATTTTTTGTGGTTATTTGTGTAACTTACCCTTGAAATAATTGACGGTATCGAAGGAGATCCACTCTTACTTATAAGTCTAAAGCCCAAATATAACAAAGCCTGGAGCAGATATGGGCCTAATCTTATATGGGCTTCTCTAAATACAGTAGAATTCCTAATAAAATCACTTAACGTGTGTGTGTGTGTGTGTGTGTTTATATGTGTATTTATGTATATATTGAATATTTAACACACATAATATTCAATTGAAGTTTGTTAGTTAGAAAACTGGTCAAATCTCATGACGTTATTAACGTTAAATAACATAATAATTTCATAAATCAATTATTGATGCTAAAAAATAAAAAATTAGATAATATTAAAATTGTCACGAGCATATCTGAAGACCTTATGAATGTTTTTTTTTTTTTTTTTAAAGAAACATTTTGTTTTATAGGGTTTTTACTAAATAAAAAATTAGATAATATTAAAATTAGATAAAATGCTACTTTGTTCAGAGGTTGGCAACGAACAATAAAAGCTATCCATTAAATATTCTAAGAATTGGTTTTATAGGGTTTTTACTTCTTGTAGAAAATTTTTATGAGTAAACTATATTAAGTCGGCTTCCTTTAAAAAGTTTTCTTGTCAAATAATTTCCTAATCTCATAAATTATTTTTAACTCAGCATTATCAAACAAACCTTAAAATTTCTTCAGTTTTTCTACTTTAAAGCTCAGGGTGACTCTGTGACAGAATTGTCAAGAAGTATTGGTTGATGGAAAAACTGTTTTTTTTTTTTTTTTTTAGTAACACCAACCAATGGTGATTTGCCATTTGACAATTCTCTTGCCCAGGACAAATTCTGTTTTTCTTTTAATGGGAGTTCTGGGTAATAATATTTAACATCCAAAAAATTGTCAAATAAAATGCATCTCATGTCGAAATATCACAAATACCTCCTTGTCCTGGACCATCGCACGAAAAACTATAATCGAAATCTGATCCCGACCCAAAAAAATGACCGACCAGGGCCTTATTGATGAATGAAAGAAAGGATTTATGAGCCCTAGCTCTGTAAGCCTACACATGTAGAGTAGATCGTTACATCTGCGACACAAATCTATTTTTGACCTATTGGTCCTAGTATCATAGGCGACCGAACGGCCGCCCCCTAATTACTAGATTGACCAGCTATAACAATTCCATAAATATCTAGCGAGGATATGGCAAACAAATACACATTTGAGTGTTACTATAACAAAACTCAATTTTCTTCCCTCAAAGTCCAGGTGGGGTAAAAATATTTAGTGTAAAGTGGGTCATGTGACTCGTATCAATTATGATTCCACTCAAACTTATCCTCACTCGTGTTCATACTAATGCCCGTGTTTGGGAACCATATTTTTAAAAATTGATTTTTTAATAAGTTCTACTCACATTTCTCTCTCTCGTGCTTATAGCTACGAAATAAGTTCCACCGAAACAAACATGGCCCGCGTGAGACCCGGATGTAGTGATCCGAGCCAACACAATCGACTAATTTTCGTATTAATAAATAATTAATGGGGTTTATGTTTCAAAAGGAAAAAAAAAAGGTTCAACCAGACCGACACCCCACCATTAAGAAGGAAAACGATATTTTATTTTTTAGTCCAAGCGATTTTGAGTGCTAAACGAATAAGCTCTTGTAAGGGTATCTCAAATGGCATGTTATATTTGGTGTAATAGTGTAAAAGTTGCTCCAATGATACATAAAATAGTGTAATTTTTAGTATAATACATAGTATTACATCAATTACACTAAGGGCCTGTTTGATAGACACTTATTTTTCATGGAAGTTGGAATTGAAATTCCATTTCCTACTTTTGTCATATTTGATGTCACTTTTTTTTTCCCTGGAATTGGTTTTCCACTTTTAATAGTTTTAGTTGAATTGAAATTCCCACCTTTTAGGTGGGAATTGAAATTCCATTTTTTTTTTTAACAATAGAAACAAATTATATCCCCAATTATATATAAATATAATCATTTAATTGATAATTTTCATATAAAATAAAGCCAAATGAACAAAAAAATATTTTCAAAATTTTTTTTTTGGGCAATTCAAACAAATTTTATTCTCAATTGTAAGAAACTCTATCCATTTAATTGACAATGTTTCATAAAAAAGTCAAATGAACACCAAAAGATAGAAAATTTCAAAATTTTCAAATAAAAAATTATACCAATCAAATACAATTAATTGACAATTTTCAGTAAAACAAGTTCTAGACAATTCAATTCTCTGCAATTTGTTTTCTTTCTACCCAAATTCCATCTTTGAATCAAACAAACCCTAATTGTAATATTATAGTACATCCATTAAAATGATTTTTTTTTTNTTTATATCATTATTTAATATTTTAGTATTAATATATTTTAACTAACTCGTAATTATATTAATATGATAGTTATTTTTAATAATTGCTGTTTTTCGGAAAATACTGGATTGGGACCAGGGGATAAGGATCATTGGTTTACTATCAAAAGGAAAAAAAGGCCATAATTTAAAATTCTAATCAATTAATAAGTAATAATTATTTCTACAATAAATTAAAATTGTTCGTTAAAAAGTCAAAAATTATAAATTTAATAATTAATAAATTAGTACCAGAACAGCGTACATATATTAAAAACATTAATTAAATACAGACATTTAACTAAAATAACAATTTAGTAATTCGGAAGGTATTTTCCCAGTTATAAATTTGATGTTAATGTGCAAATTGAAGATTCGATGGAAGCGCCAACTTAGGAAGCCGAGATGGTTGTAGATGAAAATTCTCGACTTCAAGAATTTATTGTTTGACATAGATAAATCAAGGGTTTAAATTTGCACCTTGCACTTCGAAGATGCGTTAATTGATTGTATATAGGATGAGTATACTAATTCCGATAAATAAAGTGACAAAACAAGTATATGTTATTTTTCTTGTGCGTTCAATGTAGTTTTTATAATTTGCGATATTATGTTTAATGTCTTTTTCAATTTATTAATAAATGTAATATTTTACCTCATTAAATAGAATTAAAGACTTCTGTAATAATATAATTTGTTAAATAATTTTCTGTATAAAATAACTAAAAAAATGGAGTAAAATTTAGTGTAAATTGATCTCCATCGATTTACACGAAATTTGTTGTAACTATTGAAGAGGAAAAATCAAATTACACCCAATTGCAGCGCAGTGGAGATGGTCAAAAGTAATTGTTTTTCAATAATCAACCGAAATTGCTTTATTATGAGCTTTGGAGTTGGTGCATTGGGAGTGGACTCCATAATGTGTTTGGAGGACTCACTTAATCCCTCCTTTAGAAAAAGCTCTCTCTTTAAACACAAGTTTCAATATTTTATGCGTTCTTTCGTAGTGCCATTGGGATTCTCAATAGTATAATTATAATTCAATCATGTTGGGTGTACAACTTTTTACAACATTATAGATAATGTGAGCGATTACATGATACCACACGTCACGTAATCATTTGTCGTTTAAAATACAGCCTACTTTTTCATCCACATCATTTTATATAATTCTATATTATCCCTTTTTTGTATACCATTTTTATATACAAACAACATAATCAATAGAATAATTGGTTTTGCTACGTGTGTACAACCCTCCTCCCCTATTGAGGGTCCACGATTTTTTATTGGTCTTGGGCTTGTCAACACCCGTGTACAGATAACAAAACTCTGGAATAATTAATTTAATCATGTTTGGTGTATAATTTTTTTACAACATTGTTGACAACATGTTACGTGGTATGTTGTCATTGGACAATTTGAAAAACAATTTAACTTTTTAACCAACACTTTTTTAACAAATACTACATTGTTGACAATGTTGTCAAAAATCATCGTACAAATGACATTATCATAATTATATTCACACCATAATTACTACTTGCTCCGTCCCATAAAAATATGTTTTCTTTGATTTTTTGTATGTCTCAAATTATGGATTACTTTTTTTTATTGATAGTATAGTTGATTACTTAATTTTTTTAATATATTCCTATTTAATGTGTCTTATTTTCAACAAATATGAATTATTTCTATTTAAATCATTATTTAATGTAAAGATATATTAGGAAAAATATAAGAAAAATTTATATTTTTCATTACATTAATTACATTTTAGTAGTATGTATGAAAATAAAAACAAGCATATTTTTGTGGGACAAAAGTAATATTTATTACTCCCAAATTTATATTGTAATAAATGTTTTCAACTTTTAGTCATTTTTGCACTTATTTCTCAAACTTTTTCGTCAAAATCTTTTCGTCAACCTTCTATTAATTTTCATATCTTATTTTTGGTAATGTTTTCATCTCGAAAAATTATCAGGAGGGCATAAAAAGACTTATCTGCATAATTTTTAAATAAGTAAAATAAATGACAAATACAAAAGTTAGACAAAATATTTTTCCTAATTTCAGTACACTTTTCCAAAATATTTGGATGTCATCATATAATTATCAATTGAAGGTTATGGATAAAAATACGAAAAAAAGAGTTAAAATATAAATATAAAAATTAACAAATAGTGAGGATTTTCATTATAATTAAAATATGATGCAAATAATAAAAATTCTAGTCTGAATATAGTTACCCTTCTTAATATTAAAATCTCATGTATTAGTGGGCTAACTCTTTTATTGTCATATACATTAAAGTCTTTTTTTACTTTTAAATTCGTAATTCTTGACATGTTTGTGAGATCTATTCATAAATTATCTAGAATTGATATATGTAACCATCTAATCTCGGAGTTGAGATATGCTATCCAACCTTTGCTATCCAATTTGATGTCCATCCAATCAATTATTGATACGTTCTTTTAAATTAAAACATCATCAATTTGGTGGGTTAGTGATGTAGTTAATTAGGGTATATTAGAAATGACATATTAATTGAGTAGGCATCAATTTAAATAGCAAAAATTATACATCAGATCCCAACTCCTCGTGCATATCTTGTGTTTCTTTTTATTATTCGAACAATAATTTTGTGTTTTGCACTTCATTATTAGATTCAATATTTTTGTCAAATTATCGAGTCCATTTTTATGTTTCTTTTTATGTTTTGTTAATTTCAATTACATCCACATTAGTGCGGGCTAGGTTGGATTACTGTCAAAGTGTAGATACGACTATACTCTGTATATTTTTCACGTACTTTTTAACTACCATTTGACATAAATTGTCAATTTGAATAACTAGCATAACAAAGTGAAAATCAAAATCTAAATATCAATAATGAAAAATTAAAGGCCAATCTAATAACAATCAGTATTCTAAAAAGTGCACTTAGGGACGAGACGTGGACAAAGCGCTTTGTCTTGACAGTAAGCACGAATTATTACGTGACTAGGTGCATCTAAGTGTGACTGGAGACTCTTTATTTTATTTTATTATTCCCCTTTTTCAAAGCTTTTATTTGACTTTAGTTTATTAACTTATTTATTTAAAATGCTTTTATTTGACTCTAGTTTCAAGTTTTTAAACGATTTTATTTGTACAAAAATAAAAATTGATTTTATTCGATAAGGATTTAAATAAGATTTAAGTTACAGTACTATCTATATTATATAATTATAATTTTGATACTTATCGTTGTTGGAAAATTCAAAAATATGTATGAAATTCATATAAATCTGTTAAGTATGACATGTCTAGTTGAAAATCGAAAATATAAAAAGTAGTCCAACTTTTGCATTTCTAAGATTTTAAAAATTGTATAAATTATTAAATATAGTATTTTATAATTATTTGGTATGTATTATTTTAATTGTTAAATGATTTTTAGAATAATTAAGTATTTAAAATAATAATAAAAATAAGTAACTTTTGTATGCCTAGGCCTTGCTTAGGCTCGACTAGACTTGTAAAGTTTGAAGTTTATCTGTATTTTCAGACTATAATTTAATATTGATTCTCTTGTAGAAATATGTTGAACTGATCCATCAGCTATAAGTCCATATTTATGTACAATTCTTCAAAAACTCATTTTCAACTATATATTCTCATAATAAAATATTTTGTATGTGAATATAATTTTTTTTCCTTATTTTTATCCACACATTTTCTAAAAATCACTAAAATTTATTTTTCCTAAAATTCTCTTTTTAATGGGCATGGGTTTAGTCGAGAATCTCTATTCTTTTTTTGGAAAAATATTGAAATTTTGATACGTGTAAAATGTTTTACTACGTGACTATTTAATTGAAAATGTGCATGTGAAAGAACGAAATAAAAATCGTGGCTAAAAGTGGCCAAGCTCTTGGAGTTGGTGCTTTAAGGCCTGCAGGATGCATATACTTGGTGGTGGTTTAAATAAAATAAAAAAATACAATGGTATCAAAATTATGCCATTGAACTGAATATTATATTCGTAGATATTTCTCTCTTTCAATAGGCTGCAAGTTCTCTCTCAACGGACAAAACAATGAGCTCCAAAAGCACACAGACAGGAACCACTTTATTTAATTCTGCGCCACCGCCCTTCTCCTGCATCCGCCGCCTTCCTATAATTCCTCACAACCCCAACTTTCTAGTCTAGACTAATAAATTTCTCCTTTGGGACCCAAAAATTT
Source organism: Fraxinus quadrangulata (assembly GCA_903798255.1). Classification (NCBI taxonomy): domain Eukaryota; kingdom Viridiplantae; phylum Streptophyta; class Magnoliopsida; order Lamiales; family Oleaceae; genus Fraxinus; species Fraxinus quadrangulata. Next base: position 73,363 of record CAIGRB010026395.1, read on the forward strand.
ATTCATTACCAGATCACTTCAAGGGAGCCTTTACAATTGCATACAAGAGTTGTTCAAACATGGAGGAAGAACAACCAAATCATTCTCTTCAAGAAACTTACAACCTTGACAATGGAGCCAAGCGAAACATCATTTTCGGAAAATACGAGATGGGGAGGGTTTTAGGGCAAGGCACTTTTGCCAAAGTGTACTATGGGAAAAACCTTAAATCCTCTGAAAGTGTAGCGATTAAGGTTATAAACAAAGATCGGGTGAAGAAAGAAGGTATGATGGAGCAAATCAAGCGTGAAATCTCTGTTATGCGATTAGTTCGACACCCCAACGTTGTTGAAATCCAAGAAGTTATGGCAACTAAGCAGAAAATCTTCTTTGTAATGGAATATGTTAATGGGGGAGAACTTTTTACCAAAGTGGCCACGGGGAGATTGAAAGAAGATTTGGCGAAGAAATATTTTCAGCAGTTAATTAGTGCGGTGGATTATTGCCATAGTCGCGGCGTTAGCCACCGCGATTTGAAACCGGAAAATCTTCTTTTGGATGACAATGAGAATTTGAAGGTGTCGGATTTTGGGTTGTCCGCCTTGCCAGAGCTGTTGAGGATCGACGGACTTTTGCACACTCGTTGCGGGACTCCCGCGTATGTGGCGCCGGAAGTTCTACAGAAAAAAGGGTAGGGGGTAGCCATCTCATTTAAAAGTTTATACCTATAATTTGGGATAAAATAATGCTACTAAACAGGATTGAAAAACAATTTTTTTAAAAACTGTCCAATGGTGCGGCATGTATCCCCTCTTTTTAATCCATGTCCCGTTTGTTTAGCGTGATTGCTTAAACAATTATTTGTAGAGTAATGCTATTCATTTTCATTGTGATTGAGCTTCAGTCTATGTCATAATTACATGATTCATTTAAATACTAAATTTCATGACTCATTTAATTGAGTCTATTATTTAATGTCATGTAATTGTCATATAAATCGTGGCTCACTCAGTAGGGATGAATAACATTATTCTTAATTTTTATTTAACTTTGGTCTTCAACAGGTATGACGGAGCAAAAGCTGATATTTGGTCATGTGGGGTAATTTTATATGTGTTATTGGCTGGATTTCTTCCATTTCAAGATGAAAACATCATGATAATGTATAGAAAAGTTTTCAAGGCAGAATTTGATTTTCCACCCTGGTTTTCACACGAATCAAAGAGATTAATTTCAAGACTTTTGGTAGCTGATCCAGAAAAAAGAATTACAATTCCTGCTATAATGGGTGTCCCTTGGTTCTACAAAGGGTTCATTAGGTCAGTTTCTTTTTCAACTCAAGAAACAGTTCAAGAAAATCTTGATGCTTCAGAGAGTAAAGAACCAGATTTGTTCAGATCAAAATCATCCCCTCCTTTCTATAATGCATTCGAATTTATATCATCGATGTCGTCGGGGTTCGATTTGTCGAGTTTGTTCGAGGGGAGGAGGAAATCAGGATCTCTTTTTACGTCCAAATGTTCAGCTTCTATGATCATGAGCAAGCTAGAATCAGTTGCCAAGAAGCTGAATTTTAAGGTTTTATTAGCCAAGGATTTTAAGATGAAAATGCAAGGGGTTTCCGATGGACGAAAAGGGCAGTTGTCAGTGATGGCCGAGGTTTTCGAGGTGGCACCGGAGGTGGAGGTGGTGGAGTTCTCCAAGTCTGCTGGTGACACGCTCGAGTACAGAAAGTTTTGTGAGGAGGATGTAAGGCCTGCCCTTAAAGACATTGTTTGGAGTTGGCAAGGGGAGAGCTATATCTGCGCAGACTAATTATATTCTTCGGACAGATATGGTGGTACATAGTACAGTAGTACTAGATAATAGTATGAACAAATTTGTAATTTCCCTTTCTTTTTTTTTATTTAATATTGTCTTACCAAACATGCCATTGGTGTCAACTAGGCCATGGGATTATGGGTCCATATGATACAAAACCATTTCCTTTATCCTAGTTTTAGCCAATTTTGAACGAACCTGCTGTAATGCATGTTTTGATGATTTCAGATTTTGTACAAAGTTTCATATTTCTATCTCGTCTGAGCATTCGCAACGATTTAGCTTAATAGATTCACTGATTTGTGATATTAAAAAATGGGGATCGGAACGAAATTTGGGGTTAAAATAATTTTGAATTCTACATGAAAAATTCTGAGGAACTTTAGTTTAGGCATGGTTGAGCAATGGTAGTTGAGAGGTTGCCATCGCAGTGCAATGTGGTCGAGATTCTTCAGAAGAGGATCAAATGTCAGCATCAATTGCTTCCTTGTACAGAGAAAAATTAACATTCTTGTACATAAAGATCTTCTCCCGGTAGGATCAAATACAATGTCATGGCCCATATGAAGAAAGGGTTAATCCATTTTTACATAATAGATTACCCCCTCTCATATAATACGTGGGACCCGCGTGTATTTAACATTTTCGACAATGTGGGTCCACATCTTCATTGCAAGTGGTAGGTAAAAGATTCGATAAAAAAATTCGATACATGTAGCATGATCCAGAAAGAAAAGATCCTATCAAATTATTTGGAAAATCTACAAATCCAGTCTGGTTCTATACTTGAATAGTTAATAAGAGGATTTAAAATCCCGTTCAATTTTTCTTGTCATTTGCAAATGAAGGAAAGTCACATGGTGCCAAACTTTATCTTAGATCCACTTAACATTGACTTGTTACCTCCCAATATTTGAAGTACTTGTCTTTTTCTTTCTCAATATTATCTTATCATCTAAATTACATGTCGACCAATATTTGAAGTACTTCTTTTTCTTTCTCAATATTATCTTATCATCTAAATTACATGCCGAACATTTTATAAGTATTTTCCAATAAAACGTGAATATAATTTCTACGATTGATTACGCAAGCCACAATTCAAGAAGTGAGTCGTATTCCATTACTTACAAAAATTATGTTATATCGTGAGATGCACTTGACGTTTTTATGAACGAATGAGATGAAATCCATCGATGGTGACCAAAATAATATAAAAGCTAATGGTTAAAAACCCAAAATTTTGCTAGTGTAAATTAAATTTACCCCAAGAGGAATTGCTAGCAAACGGTGAAATGGATAGTGTCAATCCTAAATAGTTTTTCTAGGGAGGAGTTTTAGCCTTGTTTGGCCCTTATTAAAAATAAATAAATAAAAATAAAAATTCATCAAACTTATTTTTATCCACATACCTTATGGAATTTATAATTTTTATCAACTTTTCGATCACATATTTTATTCATTATATCAAAATTTAATAAAATTTAATTTTTATATAAATCAACAGGGGTTTAATTTCTTGTAATGCATTATAGAATAATAGATTGATAAAGAATGTGTGGTTAAAATGTAAGAAATCTTTATTGATTTGTGTGTAGAATAATTTATTGTGTGAATGTGAATAATGATATTGTAGTAAACAATTTAAAATTTTAAAAGATGACAAATATGGGCTAAAAATGATTCAATCATATCTTAAAAATTTTTACTTTCATAGAATAATTTGAATATGAACAAACGCATAATTTCTTGGCCTTCGTTTGACAATTTACAAATAATTTATAAAGAAGAAAAGTAATGAATTATGTGAAATGTGTGAATAATAATGAATAGAAATTATGAATGTATAATTAAATCATTATTTGACTTTGACGCGTATAATAAATAAGCGTCAGTTGTTCTAATTTAACACGTCCTTGTTTTGTTCAGTTCACATTATTTTCAAAATATTTTTTTCTCTTATTTTTAGTCATCCATTTTTCATAAAATAATATTACACAAAAATTCAAAATTTTTCCTTATTTTTTAATAATATATTCTCCATCAAATTATTATTCCAAAATGTATTTT